>JBBYHM010000015.1:5201769-5286852 GCA_038381775.1 Adansonia rubrostipa
TTTTTGGAAGAAGTAGGAGAGGAAAAAAAAAACTCCAAGAAAACCCCCCCCCCCCCCCCCCCCAAAAGAAAAAAAATGCTAACTGATCAGCGTTTAAAAACATTTATGTCAATCATTTTTGCATGATGCCCTTTCTTTTCTATAGCCATCATTTGGCACTGTCCCAGACAAAGAAAAAAAAAGGTGATGCTCGCTTTAATCTTGACTCTGGTTTTGATAAACAAAAAAAAAGAACTTATTCCAAGAATCTGAATCCCCTAAAGCTCCTTGAATTCCAGATGTAAAGTACTTTTGGTGTGTGTGTGTGTATATAAAAGAAAAAACATAAAGATGAGGTCTTGATTTCATGATAAAATAATAAACATATACAACTTTACAAGCAATCATGTATGTAGTATTCTACTATCACCTAAACTCCAATAAATTAATGTTTGCAATGCTTTATAAATATATATTTATCAATATTTATTTTAATAGATGTGATGCATGAAACAAGTACATGATCAAATTAGTAAAACAAAGTATTGAATTTCTAGAAACAAACCGGGTGGGGAAAATTCAAAAGTCACCATTAAATAGATATCAAAGTTAGACACAGCCGTATTGCATAATGATGCAGATGTATTTATACCATAGAGAATTTTTTTTAACATCTGCCCGTTTTCTTGAGTTTAAAGCAAAAATTGTCAAATTAACTATGGGCTGAAGTAAGACATAAGAATATTATTATGTGATCAATTTTCCAGAAGGGTAATATAAACATATCTGTAAACATGCGTCATTGTTGTTGAAATATATATGCACATATATATCTATATATATGAATTCTACATCAACAATATACATAGGAAAGAAAAGGCTTTTAGGAAGTTGTGAAGCATGATTAAAGTGCGACTACGACAATAAATTGAGAGTCTTAACCTCTCCAACTTTACTACGTAAGTTTTGAGTTTGACCCGTGACAGTAATGTTTGTGACTTAGGGTTCCATCCAATTGGGCATCTGTCGGGTGCAACCCTGCAACTTGCAAGTTGCCAACCAAATTGGAAGGCGGAAATATTTTTTAGTATTATCATGAGATATTGCGGAATTTTGTGAACTTCCGATTTTTAATTTTCATCCCGCACAACAAGTTTTTGATGTATCCTCCATGATGATGCATAGATGACAACCAGATGGGTTCAAATTTGACCATTTTAAATCACGTTGAGCTTGAGTTGTTTTATATTCAAATTAACTCTATGAAAAGTAATTTTCTTAAATTTTTATTTAAGATAAACATGTAAGTTTAATTTTTACTAAATCTAGCCTTCAAGTTTATTTAATTTGCCCAGAACAAAAAAACCGCTTTGAAAATGTTTCCATTTAAGTTATTTCATCCTTCTAATACCAAAAGATAAAAAAATAAAAAAAGGGGAGGGGAGTCTTACATTTAATTTTTGAAAAAGATAGTTTTTAAATATGCCATCAGGCAAGATGCTATAGAACTTTATTAAGATTGAGGAAGAACATTTAACGTACTAAGTCCTACCAATTTTCACATCCCACTTGTATTAATGTAGCAAAATTTGGAAATTACAAAGAAAATAATATAGGAATTTGTGGATGTTGGTTAAATTAATAATCCCAGTTCATCATATATATGTATATATATTTATATATACAACAGGACCTGGAAAATGAAGCACGCATGCTAATCCCTTATACGGTTAGTGGCTTAATTATCGGAGATAATTTGTACGTATAAATGTTGTACATGTGAAACGTATCTTTCTCTCCTTGTAATTGTAATAAGCAGCGTTTTTTTTTTCCGTGTAATAAGCACTACTCCTAATAACCAATCAAACGAGAAAAGAGTAGCTTTCAGCTAGCCTTTCACAAATCCGAATCTAACCGCTCCACTTCAAAAGAAACTTCCTTAAAAGGGTTGATCAAATTACACTTAAATTAAGATAACATTCATACAGAGACGGAAAATTTTTATCATTGCAAGTCGGATAATAATAGCGGACCATTTTGGAAGAATTTCTGACCAAACTTTGTTGAGGACGATTTTGTTTTTTCCGATAGGATCTCCGTTGCTAATTCGTTGGAAATTGTTGATAATTTTCAATAAATTTTTTTTCCATAGAAATTCTGTCAGTGAAAATTTACTGCTATGTTATTATTATGAAGCATGAATTTTTTAATTAATATTACAGCAAAATGTTATTTCAGAAAAATTAAAAAAAAAATTGTGAACTCCCGTTTTGATCGGACTGCAAATGGGGATTTTAAATCCTATTGTAAAATATCATTTTAATGGATTGGGCTTTAAAGGAATTAGGCCCACATATTTTCAGAGCCTTGGAGCTGGCCCATGCAATTGAGTTATTTTTTATTTTTATTTTTTTCGTTAAAAATTCATTTATTTATTTTATTTCACATTTTAACATAACTTTCATATTTTATTATTTATTATTTTTTTATTTTCTTTTACTATCGAAAATCACAAAAATATTTAAAAAATAGTAACAGATAAAAAAAAAAATCTAAACTATTTTGAAAAATCTAATCTTGGTCTTGGAAAAATATGAGAATTTTGGGTTTGAAAAAGATGTTGATTGTTTTTTTTTTGGAAAGACTGAATGAAAGAAATCAAAGAAAAAATCACAAATAAAATCAATAAAAATCAGCAGAAAAATACGAAAGGTTAAATCTGCCAAGACAGATCCGAACCTTAGCCTCCAAGGATCAGTGCTTATAAATGCACGAACACAATCACACAAAACACACAGGCAGGAATTGGTTAAAAAACTTTTGATTTCGAAGGTACATTTTACTAGAAGGTTTTCTTTCCTACTGAAGTTTTTTTTTTTTTTTTTTTTAAATTTGATTTCAAATTTAGGGGAAGTTTTCAGTTTCTCAAGACAAAATGGTAAAAGGGTTTGGAATTGGTTTAGGGGAAATCTGTACTTTTTAAATTTTTGATTTTTTTTCTCTTTTAAAAATATTTTGTTGAAACCACCTTTCTTTGAAATAGAATTTTGAAATAAAAGGTTTTATTTTTTTTTTAATTTTTTCAATTTTTTTTATTTAAAACAAAACTTGGAAATTTCTAAATTTCGACAATCGGAATCTTGAAAACCTGTGTTTTTCTGCGAAGAGGTGAATCTCGTCTCTGGAATTGAGTTGGCAAGAACTTAGATCTGCCCTTTGAAAGAAAAACATTTAAAAAAAATATATATGCAGAATTGCGAATTAAGAAAAAGATTTTTAAACTAGGCGACCGAGTTAGCAAGGTTTGTGGGAGGACTCGCGCCTTGACTTGAGTCGATCGCATGGTTTTGTTTTTCGATTTTCTGTGTATTTTTTATTTTATTTTCCAATTTTTTATTTTTATAAATTTATCAAATTCTATTCTCTACTTTTTAATATTCTTCTTGTATTGTTTGTTGTTAAATATTTTAATTTCTTTTTAAAATAATAATTAATTTTAAATCTTACTTATCTTTAGTTAATTATTTTAATTAATTCTTACGTAGTTTAAATTTCATCATTAATTTGGTCTTTTATTATTTAATTATTTACTCATGATTTTTTTATTCAGATATTTTTTCTGTACTTCTTTTATTCACATATTTTTATTCTATCATATTTAACACGATTTTTTATTTAATGTATATTATTAATTACTATTTGTAGACACCTAATTTGTTCAGTCTTCCATAAAAACTGCATTCAAGCATCTCAATTATCGCCAAAGCCGTTTGGCCATGCCTGGGACTAGTACGAATCATCCCAAACTGAGACGAGAGTGATCAAAGAGCCAAAATGAAAGAAAACATGCAAATCTACCAAAGGTGTCGATACATTATCCTAGGTATTGATACCTTAGCTCTAATAGTCAAAATTTTAAATATTAAGGCTTGTATTGATACCCCTACTGATGTCGGGGCTTAGTAGTATTGAAAATTAATTTTTGGGGTACTAATATATAGATACATTGCTTGAATGTATCATGGAATTAATTTGGAAAATTCGAGCCATTTATTTCAAAATTTTCATATATTTTCTATTATTTTTTCCATAATTAGTGATTAAAAAATTATGCAAATTGAGGGTAGGCCATATTGGATATTATTTCAAATGAAATTAAGTCCATTTATGCATTTTTTTTGGGCCTTATTTCATTTTAATGCAAATTGAGACAATTTTTAATTTAATTAAGAAAGGGCCAAAAGGGAAAAGATGATAGGATTTGAGGACATTGCATGGGATAATGGCATAAAGGTAAGAGCAAACTTGGCCCCCAAAAATGATATTCTTGTTATTTTAGGGAACAAATACATAGATGGACTAATAGGGAATTTTTTTGCTCCCAATTAAAGTGTGCCAATAGAAATTAGACAACCATTTATTAAGGATAAAGGGGACCATTTTCTAATGGAAATGCAACAAAAATACCCTTAGAGAGGCTAAGTCTTGGATGGTGAAGAGAGGGCTTTATAACCTTCCCTTGATTTTTTTTTTTCACATGCTATCTTTCTTGAGAACCTTAGAAAATTTTAGTGAAAAGAAAAATATTAAAAAGCAAAAAAGTAAAGAAAAAACTTGAGAAACAAAGGAAAAACTAGGAGGGAACTTGAAGACCTAAAGCTATAAGCTATATCCCTTGTCTTCTTTTCATTCTATTATATTTTTGAAGCATTTTGAAGAATGAACATGTCCTCTTAGTTACCCCCATGTGATTTGATCATGCTTCTTTCTAGGATATCATGCATTTTGCTTTTGATTCTCATGTTTTTTATTAAGTTTGTTGCATGTTTATATCATTTTTTATTGATTAAATGTCCCTCTATAGCCTATACATGTTTCAGCTAAGCTTGTGTTTACCATGGTGATGTTTTTGGTTTATGACTTGGATGATGGTGATATGTTTCATGCCATTTGTATGTTCTTCTTGCATGTCTTTACTTGTTTTGATGATATGTGACATTTAGCATACTTTAGTTTATGACATGTTTGATGAAATGAAAAAACCTCAACATCCATGTTATGATATTTTTGATTATTTTATGCTATGCTGATATGCTTAAGTTCATATGGTGTTTGATTAAATGTCTATTTGACATGAATGCCAAAATTTGATTTTTAAAACCCCAAGCTAAGTTTTGGTTGGTTTAAATAATAAGCCAACTATGATTTATGCTTTTCATTATTTGATGCTATCAAACTTGGGGTAAATTAAACCTTAAAATTCTTGGATTCATGGTTGGAAAGGCTATAATAAATTTCTTGTTGAATTACCTTAAATTGATTTTTGAGTCATGTAATCTAGAGTCTTGGTTGATTGAGGATAAATTTATGTGATATTTAGCTACTGCTTAAAGGCTGTTGCAACCTTGGGAATGACATTTCTCATGCCTTATGTGTGCCCAAAATTGGTCTCCCAACAAGGAAAGTGCTATAGCAAAAGAGTCAAAGAGCATTTAGATGCTCAATAGTTATTACAGTATTCTTAAGTTGACCTCTAATGTGATTAGTGAGTCGTTCGAGTGCCATGACCTCATGGACATCTGATGGATTTATTAACATATTGCTATGGATAGTAGTGTTTGGAAATTCAAATGTTTGAGCCACAATTCGCACCTAGGTAACCAAGAAACATTGTTCCCTTATTTTTAGGTATTGGTAGCAATAACAGGTGGGATTAGAGATTTGTTTTGCCCACCAAATGATTTTCTAGAAAATTTTAAAGACTTTTCTTTTGAATAAATTTGAATTAAATTTCAAACAAGCTATCGTACTCAATTTTTTGAGTCTATATGAAGGAGTTATGATTTTTAGTCATACATTGTTCATAACCCCCAAATCTGGCAAGCAAAAACCACAACGTGCCATTTTCGTTAAACTATTTTCTTGAATTTTCAAATATTTTTTACCCTAGAATAAATGAAATTACCTTTTCATAAGTGTGTTGTGACTTTTGAGTCTGAATGACTCTATGGCCATTTTTCCAAGATAATAGCACTAATTTCCCAATTTCTACTACCAATGTTGCATGTAAAAATATTTTCACATTGGGAATGGTTTTTTGAAAAATTTTCACTATTTTTGGATGAAACCTTCTTAAGTTACTGTCACAACGTGCCTTTCTCCTGCACAACGCTGCCCAAATCACTCGAATGGTGATATGTGTGACTTAAAAAGGGAATTGCATTGTAGTTATCCCTTGGTCAAGATTTAAATTATTCATGATGAGATTATTGAGGGGAAAGACCTTCGGACGAATCGCTCGTCAACTGGTCTTGGATGGCCACCATGAAGAGGCTGAAGACATAGAGTTGCCATCAATCATTTTACGCTAGGTATGATCGGATGCTTATTGAAAATCATATTTTGGGTTACGAAAATTTAAACATTGATCTCAAGGTCTATGAGTTCCAAAGATTCATCAGTTAGGTTTTGGAGTTGGTTACGCACGGAGAAGGATTAGCACCTTCACGACGCCTGAAATTAATACCCAGTAGCCGTGTCTTACATTGGTTTTGGTTTCTTTAGTTTTGACTTGTCACTGTTTTGATATAATCCTCTTTTAATGCATAATTTTATGTGAAAATCATAAACCTGGGTTTTAAAGAAAAATTAAAATCACATGTACCTCGGAGATGTAAGGAACATAGAGAATTTTTTGATGAAAAAAATATTTGGATTTAATTTTGAAAAATTAGATATTTCATGTCAAGCATTGGAGAGATACCCACATAGAACATTGCTTTATAATTTTTGAATGCAATTTGGAAATATAAATGCACAATAGACATCATAAAGGGAAATATGTTAGTAAGATGAAAAAGAATATGATAATATCGCATAAAAATAAGCACATAAAAGCATAAAAAAGAAGGATAACCAGAATGTATCTCTTAATTATATTTAGTTATCAAGGAATAACCAAGATGACAACTATGAGATGTGTTTGAACTTGGTGGCAACTTAAGGTATAAAAAAGAAGGTTTTGGTTGAAAAAGCCCAGGGAAGTTTGGGAAAGAGAAAACTTAAATTTTTAAGTCAAAAGTGGGGTTGGAGTATCCCTTTGGAGGATGAGGTTGGAGTAGTGACTTTTTTCAATGTGAATGAAGTTTGTAAAAGTAGGGTTGAAGTATCTGCTCGAAAGATGGGGTTGGAGTTTCCTTGATGGTGAAGATTTTTGAGATTTTCAAAAAATGAAATATTTTAGTGAAAATATTTATTTTAAAATTAAAGCTAGCAATTCAAGTGAAAGATAAAATTAATTTTTGTGTTTGGCCTTGATTCGAGTCTTATAGGACCCATTTTCTGAATTGTGACTCCATAGGGAGTTGATCAGACTCATTTTGAGACATTTAAATATCTTGAAAAAATGGTTCAGGGAATTAGTTTAATTCTTAACTAAGTCCAAAAATAGGGGACAGCATTGCACTATCTCTTTTTTCGATTTTAGTTCGGGTAAATTCAAAGGTTCCAGGGGTTGGGTGATGTACCACTGGAAAGGTCAGTTGACGAGGGTTAAGGTAAAAATATTCCAAAAATCTTCGTAGATCATCTTTTAGGTGAAAATAATCTTTGAAATTAGGTTTAATGTAACATTGACAGCATGTGCAGGGAAAAGGGTGCAACAAACTTTGAAAAATCATTCTTGACTTATACGAAATTGTTAAATTCTGAATAATACCTTTTTGAAAAGGGAATCTCGCAAAAACTTTTAAGAAAGATGTTTTAAAAATTTAGAAAAGTATCTAATAGGCCAAAATGGCCCAAGCAAAATGCAAATTGATGATTCGAGGTTTCCTAGATAGCCTTAATTCAAAAAGTCATAACTTTTTCATCCAAATGATTCAAGGCAAATGAGATACCATTGGAAAGGTAATTCGATGTCCTTTTAGGGGCAAATATCATAAAATTCAAGGAAAATGGTTTAAGGTTCGAGAATGATTTTTTTAAGTTTTGACTACAGTGTTGCCAGGGCAAAAATGAGGGAGTTTTTTTGGTTTTTTTAGGCTTCTTAAGACTAAACACGTCTTGGACATCCAAACATCGTTGACAAAAAAAATAGGTGAAATGGGCTTCACGTGCTCATTTACACAAAATCAAAATAGTTTGGGATGATGAAATAGCCTATTGACCATGTTACAAACATAAATATTAAACTTAAGATCAAGGCATAAACACTTTAAAACAAGTAGAGAGGCTATTTTATTTAGGACGCAAAAATTTTTAAGCTTATTTAACCATGAATCAAGACATCGAAAGCTTGATTTATCCCCAAGATTGGAGGACCAATTTTGTGAAAACATTAAATCCATGTTATTTTTCATTTATTGAAAGTAACATAGATATAACTTGGGGATTTTTTTTATAAAAAATCAAATTTTTGTTGTAAACAAGTAAGCATCTTGATAACAAATTATGAATTAAATGTGACCTACATGAAGATGAACATAGACAACACATTTAAACAAACAAAGGTGATATTTTCACATGAAACAGATGACAAAAATGTAAGGAAATATCACATATCATCATGGAAATGTTAGCTTCATGAATAACATAAAAAATCATGCAATGAAAGATGGTATAAACATATTTTAATAAGGAAAAACTTGCTAGAATTTTTAGCCAAGATAAAAAACATGTTTTTAAGCCAAATAAAGCATGGTAAAAGGGATGAACATGGCATTAAAATCCTAAATCTACCATAATCAAGGCCACAAGGTGCATGAAGTCCTAAGATTGTCATAATAACATGAAAAGGATCACTAACCTGATGAAAAACAAGAAAAAAAATAAATAGGGTAAGGTAAGGAATATATACAATAAGCTTTGAACACATAGCCTTTCCTTTGAGTAACACTTTAAGCTTACTTTCTTCCCTCTCTTTGCTATTGATTAGCAAGAAAAGGATGAAAAAAGAGATTTGGTAATGGTATAGATGGGGAGAGTTTTGAGGGTGAAAGTGAAAAAGGTTTTTGAAGGGTTTTTAGTGGTGGTTTGGGGAAGCTATAAGAGGGAAGAAAGTTTTTGGTTTTTTAGCAGCTGAAGAGTGTTTTGGAGAATCTTTAAATTCTGCTAGAAGTGCTAAAGCTGAGTGTATCAACCAAGGTTCTTTTAAAGCCAAAGGAAGGGTATTTTTGAGTTTTCTCTACATGCTATAGGGATAGTTCTACATACATGCTCAGCTAGCTAAAATCTCATTGGCTGCCATGAGCAGCGTAATGGAACAAAAAGGCTGATGTAGCCTATAGCTAGAGAAAAGTCAAGCATGCCCTTAAATAATCTATTTATTTTATGTAAATGTCTTAGTTTCAAGCCATTTTGGGCCTCCATAAATTGTTAGAACCTAATCATATGTCCAATATTGAGGCCTATTATGAATTTTGATGATTTTTGGTGCCAAAAAAAGTCCAAATCAAATATTTTAGATCAATGGTGCACGGGTTGAAAAATGGCACAAATTGTGTAAATATTCCTTAGTGTATCGATACAAGGAACTTATCAATGCACAAGGCAAATTTTGCCCTCCAGTCTCGATACACAAGGCAAATTTTGCCTTTCAGATTGGAAGTGCCTATATTGATACCACATGAATTGTATCGATACTCCCACTTTTATATCGATATATTTGGCCAAAACTCATAATTTTAGCTGCTTCCAAGCCTAGTGTGACACCTTATTTTATCCAACCCACTGTTGACACCGCAAGACTCAACTACAGGATGATAAAATCAAAAACTAAAATAAAAACTGGGAGAGATTGTTGGGTGCTGTGTCATCAGGCACTATTAGGTGACACGGCATCAGGCGAAAAAGTTTTTTTGGGAAGGTCTGAAATGCCTACAAGCCGTATTAAAGGAAAATATAAAAATGAGGTATCAAAGGCCACTTTTTATGGTGTCACTAGAGTCATTTAGATGAGTACACATATCAATTTCCCACTATTTGTGACCAAGTTGAGGAAAATTGAGAAGCCACAGGTACATGCAAGTTATATTGGTGTATAAGTATTGATACAAGGCTTTACGTTGCCAAAAACTTGAATTTTCACATATAGTATCGATATAAGAGGGTTTGGTATCGATACCTAATCTGGTATTGATACCTAAAATGTTTATATCGATACAGACCTTGGCAGTAACTAAAATTTTAATTTTTGGCAAAATGTATCGATACACAGGCATAAGTATCGATACAAATCCATGGAGTATCGATACAGGCCATGAAGTCTCGAGACTAGAAATATTTTTTGCTGTTAATATTGATACATAACTCATTGTATCGATACTCATGGGTAAAAAGTACCTTATGTATCGATTCAACATCTTTTGTATCAATACACTAAAGCATTTTTGCCCAGTTCGAGCCACTTTTTAGCCTTCAAAAATCCAATTTAAATATGTTTTGCACCAAAGAACTATCATAAATCATTACAAACCTCAACTAGGGCTCATGAAAAGATTCAAACAAATTTTTAGAGCCCAAACAACCAGTGACAAAGGTCACTTTCATAAGATATATGGTTGAAAAAGGGTATGCCAGGCATATATCTAGTTGTAGGCTGTCACAACCTTTCCGCCTCCTTGCTCAGCATGGCAGAACCAATGGAAAGAGAGTCAGTTGAGCGTGGTAGCTAGAGATATCCCTTGGTGCAGGAGGGAAAGATAAAAAAACCCTTACATTGTCTTCTAAAAGTAAAGGCTGAGCATTGAATAAAAGACTCTAAGCTATCTCAAAGGAAAAAAAAAGACCTTCAGCAATTTTCAAACTCTCCATCTATTCCTAAAAATCATCTAGCAACTCCAGTTCTAAAAACTCACCAAAAACATAATTCCATTGCCTTTCACCCTCAACCAACCTTTATTCCCGTAGCTCCCTAAAACCACCACCAGAACACCTTCAAAAACTTAAACTTTCACATACTTTCATCTTCAAAACACCCCACTAGCAACCATATTACTGGAACGCTTCTTCCTTTCACCCTTTTTCTTGCTAAATAATAGCAAAAAAAAGGAAGGAACTAGACTTAAAGTCACTGCTTTAAAAAAGGGAGAAAAGTTTAAGCTTTTGCTAGTGTATTTTCTACCTTATTCCTTACATTTTTTTGACCATCCTTTTCATTTTAGTGAGCCCTTCATGCTGCCATGACCCTTCTAAGACTCTTATGCATCATTGTTGCCTTGGTTGTGGTAATCTTAGGATCTTGATGACCCTCTTGACACCTTGATGTTGATTGGATATATAAACTCACCATACTTTATTTTTATCATTGCACAGCCTCTATTCATGTATCTTTTGCCATGTTCCTTCCATATTCACATATCCATCTCATATTTAAATTGTCACCTTAACATGTTTTATGTACGTTCATACATTTTCTTGTGTTTTAAGAGTCTCATGAAATAAAAATGCTGTCTTGAAAACTCCAGCATCCATTCCTTTGTTTAAACATGTTCATATCATCTTCATGCACCCTATTTGTCATCTTTTTCCATTTGTGTCACCCATTTTCATGTCAAAATGTCACCTTTGTCAGTTTGCATGTTTAATCCATGTTTATCTTTGTATGTGCTATATTTTGTTCATGATATCTCCATTAAAATGCTTGCTTGTTTTTTAAAACTTGATTTTTAGAAAAGTCCCTAAGTTAAGTTCATGCTACTTCCAATAGATGAAGAATAGCATGGACTTAATGCTTTCATAAAATTGGTCTTCAAATCTTGGGGACAAAACACACATTTCAGCTTTGGATTCATGATAATACAAGTTTAAAGATGCTGTTTTCCAAGCAAACATAACCTCCTTTTAGTTGGAAAATACTAAGCCTTGATCTTGAGTTTAACACCTCCATGGCATGGTCAACAGGTTGTTTCATCATCCTAACCTACTTGAAGATTATGGAATAAACTTGTGATACCTATGTCATTCTTTCCTTGTGTTATGAATGTTTGAATGTCTATAAATCGAATTTGACCCCTAAAAAACCCAAAATATTGAATAATCCCTCTATTTTTGCTCTAGCAACACTATGGTTCGAACTTAAAAATTTATTTTTGAGCCATAAATGATTTGCTTTTTTTTTAAAAATATTTTTCACTTGAAGGTTGTCAAAATACCTTTCCGACGGTGTCTTGTTTGCCCTTAGACCATCTCGAATGAGGGAGTTATAATTTTTTGAACTTTTGCTATTTGGAACCCTTAGAACCAGCACATGATACACTAGTTGGGCCATTTTGCGCATTGCATGATTTTTTTGAGATTTGTAAATATTTTTCCTAAAACATTTATGAGATTCCCTTTCTAAAAAGATATGGTTCACAATTTAATAATCTCGGATGAGCCCAAAATGATTTTTCAAAGTTTGGTATGTCTTTTCCCCTACATAGGCTACTAGTCTCAAGACAGACTTAAATTCAAAAATTAATTCCACTTAGAAAATGATTTTCTAAGATTTTTGAAATATTTTTATACTGAACCATATCGAGTCATCTTTCCAACGGTACCTTATTCAATACCTAAAGCCTTTGAACGTATCTGAAATAAATTCGGGAAAGGAGGTGACAAGATGCGATCCCTTTGTTTTTAACTTAATTTTTAAATATCCTTTTATCAAAACACTGGAATTGCATTTGATGTTTTCCCCTACAATAGAAACCTTTAGATTCAAATCAAGGCTAAAAAAAAAGAAATACATTTTACACAAACCTACGACTTTCTATTTTCAAAATCTTTTTTTTTTAAAAATAGAGAACCTTTCTTTTAAAGCATAAAAAATTTTCGTCTTTGAGGATACTCCAACCCCACTATTCCGAGGGGATATTCCAACCTTATTTTTCATTAAAAATTCAAATTTCCTTTCCATTTCTAAATATTTTTCTAACTTTATCTTTGGGTATACTCCAACTCCACCTTTCTGAGGGGATACTCTAACCTTTTTTTTTTAAATTCAAAAAATATTCTTCCTTCTAGATGCCCTAGATTGTTTTGATTAAAATCATTTTTTTATCATACAAATTACCATTGAATCCAAACCTTCTTTAAATTGTCATCTTGATCATTCTTAAGTGATCGAAGACAATTATGAGATACATTCTGACCACCTTTCCCTTTTACACTTTTTAGTTTATGATTGTTTGTTTATAATATTATTATATTCTTTGTTGCCTTATTAACATGTTTTCTTTTTGTAGTGATTATTGTGCATTTATATTTAAAATTCATTTTCCAATAAAATTTATAATGTAATGTTTCGTTTTGGTATATCTCTAGTGCCTAATACAAAATATCCAAATTTTCAAAACCCAATCCAGACATTATTTTCATAAAAATCTATATGTTCCTCACTCCTTCAAGGCATATAATTTTCTTTAAAACTCATATCTACAATTTACAAAACTTCATGCATTAAAAGGGTTTATATCTAAATAATGACTAAATTGAACCGATTTAACCAAGACCAAAGTGAGACATAGTTAGTAGGTACTGATTGTGGGTATCACAGGGTGCTAATCCTTCTCCACCTGTAACCAACTCTCAAACCCAACCAACATATCTATGGACTTTGTAGACCTGAGATCAATGTTTTGAGTTTTGTAACTCGGAATGTTGTTTTCAATAGGCATCCAGTCCTGCTTAGCTTAAAATGATCAGTGGTGACTCAAAGTTTATGGCCACTTCGTAGTGACCATCTGAGACTAGTTGCATGAGTGATTCGCCTAGCGATCTCTCTTCCCTTCATATTGTCATGTCTAATCCAAATCCCAATCAGAGGGGTAACTCAAAGGCTTGACCATAACCAACCATTATTTATTTTTAAGTCGAGTGTACTTTGTCCTTTGGATTGTCTGAAGTTTTGAAGGCGAGGCCCGTGGCGACAACTTGGCAACTTCGCTGGGGACCAACTAAAGAGTTAGGCCTATAACTAGCTATTGCTCACTCGGTTCTTGGTTTTTTGGTCTTTATAATTATTTAGAGATAACTCTTTTTTTATTTTTGCCTACTAATCTCTATTGTTTATGTTCTTGTCTTGTGATTGCTAGGGATTATTTGTGCTTGATTAAATGTTGATTTAAATAAATATGACAATATGGGAGTAAAACAAAAAGGTTTGATTGCTTCCCCAACACACACCATGCATTTGCATTTGCACTAGATTCCCACCAAACACCATGGTGTGGTTAGTATCCTAATTATTAAGAGGAAGTGAGCCATCTGCCTTTATGGGTAACCCTCCGTATGGGCATGGCAAGACCTTCCAGGATGTAAATTACCTATGTCTCTTTTCAGTATCCCTTCGTATTTGTGTAAGGAAATACATCCACTGAATTAAACCCATTTTGCCAAACCCGCCATGGGCCTAGTATTAGGGTGCCTCGACTGTTCTTACTAGACATAGGAGTGATTCAGATACTAAAATAGGCATTAACTTAAACCCATATACTAAAACTTATGAGCTAAACCATGTCAAACCATACCAGATGCTGCTAGAATAAACTGAAGAGTAGGATCACTTGGGGAAACATTTCTTACCTTTATTCCTATATACCATGGTTACATGGGTGATGATGGGCAAACATTGTCACCTACATTTGTTATTTTTATTTTCATGGTCATTCCTTTAGGATATGCCGTTACGCAATAAATCCTCTTTAATAAGTGGGTAAGGATAAATGAATGCCGTTACCTGTAATGCCATCTTAAAATGGTTATTTCTAATCAATATAAGGCGTCAT
This sequence comes from Adansonia rubrostipa, assembly GCA_038381775.1. Lineage (NCBI taxonomy): Eukaryota > Viridiplantae > Streptophyta > Magnoliopsida > Malvales > Malvaceae > Adansonia > Adansonia rubrostipa. The sequence goes on from JBBYHM010000015.1 coordinate 5,216,517, forward strand.
GCTGCCCAAACGATGGCTTAGCATGTATTTACATAGATGGTGATAAACGAATGTCACTATTTAAATGGTCAGTTTTCCTTCTTGCGAGGTATCATGTTACTTTGTGAAGAGGCAATTTTAATGCGAACATGGTGGTATGCTGCATATTTAATACCTTTCATGATCATCATGTCTGCCCCTAAGCATCATACCATCTATTCTCAGGGCAAACTTTATGATATGCTTCTATTGTTTTTCCTTATTTTCCTTATCTCTTGCCTAATATTTTTTATTGGTTGCTAATTTGTTTCATTTTTGCTTTTCTTTTTCACCATGCATCATTTCATCATAATCACCATCACCATGGGAGAATTGGTTAATGTTTCAATGTTCATTAAGGGTGTTTATCATGGAGCAACAGCTTACATTGGAGCTAAAAACCTTTGAGGAAGTCTGGGCATGGTTAGAACGTTAATAGTGTGAAGATGGAGACATCCTTCAACCAATATGTTTCAATAATGCATGAAAGGATCAAGAAAAGGTACCGTCAAAATGATTGGCAAGACGTAAGGATTATATGGACCAATTGGGATAATATTGAAAGGTATCATTTACTAAGAGATACAGAGATATTGATCTTCTACTCCAAGTTCGTTTGGATATCAGTTTGTTGCAAGTAGCCTCTCAGTTTTGGAATCCAGTATATTAGTGTTTCACTTTCAATCATGAAAATTTAGTCCCCAAGGTTGATGAATACACTATATTACTCAACATTGAGAGGGTAAAGGTCGATAGAATATGCTGCAAAGCATTGAACCCTTCAACTTTTAAGAAAAGATTAGCTTAAATCCTCAGGGCAATAGAGCCTTGGATTAAGACTCATATCAAAACAAAAAGGAACAGTGAATGCATCTCATGGGCTAGTTTGAAAGAAGTAATGGCAAGTGCCATTGAGATCCAAAAAATCCAAGATACGATGCTTTGGCAATATATGGTCTAGTTATATTCCCAAAGACATTAGGCTATATTGAAGCTATGGTAGCAGATATTTTTCCTTATCTGTGTTGCAACATCTATCCCAACCCAACCATTATTGCTGAAATTATTCGAATTCTTAATTTTTGTAAGAAAATGGGTATGGGCTGCTTCATCGGATATACACCACTCCTTCACATCTGGCTCATCAATCACTTAGCCCCAAAGAAAGTAAGATGTCATATTGCTTCTTACCAAACTTTGGCCCTATCTCTAAGGTACTTGAGAAAGAATGGCCTCAAGACAAATTTGAAGAGCAATAGGTCCAAAATTTTTGAAACTTCAAAGGGAAAGAGATAACATGGAAAGCCCTTTGGTTTTCCCTACAAACGGTCATATACTAGTGCAAAGATTACAGCTGCGTGCTGCTCATGGGATTATAGGGATGTACTAGCTATACCTCTCTTTTAGTCCTTTGATAGATCTAGTGTTGTCAATTCATCCCCTTCATCCAAGGCTTAGAGTTGTGGGATTTCGACTATGGTGAGAGTTGCTACAAGTCAAAAGTCCAGCTAGTCTTTCATGCATGGAGATAAACTCGCTATATGGAAAGATATTGGAGAGGAAGTAGTATGACCCTAGGATATGGTGGACGAAGGATCCATCGCATTAATGGTGTCATACTCCTGTCTGGTATTAGGACATCATAAATGCTAGTTGATGAATTCCCCTTTAAAGTTGAATTGCTTAAACGAGAGTTCAAACAAGGAAAGATGGCCTTTGTCAAGGAGGTTACTTGATAAAGAATAAAAATAGTTAATTGAAAATGGACATGAGCAGGGTTGTCAAGGAGAAAAACCACCTCAAGGTAAACCTTCAGAGTTTGAAAAAAGACTATGTGGCCCTTAACAAAGCAAGCAACTCCCAAAGACTTGGAAGTCTCTGGTAGAGTGGAAAACAAAAATTACTACTCTCGAGAAAGAACTATATAGAGAGAAGTTACTAGGGTCAATAGGGAAAAGCTTGTTAGAGCCCAGGATCTTGCATCAACTTATCTAAGGAAGAATAAATGGTTAAAAGTTTAAGTTCAGGATTTGAGAGTAAACTAGGCCAAAAATAGAGCTCTGACACTTAGAATTCAAGATTTAAAGCATTTTTTTTAAGCTTGCTAAGACCAAGTCGATGCATTGGTAAGAGCCTCTGAAAAACGGGAGCAAGAATGGCTTCAAGTGGTTGATTATGCATGCTTAAAGTATTAGGACCATAGTCATTGTCTCATAGAGCAAATTCAGGTAGCTCAGTTGGAGGCCGAGAACATGATGGATGTAGCCCGATCCCTGACGCATGATATCTTGCCCACTAGAGCCTATGAGCAACTTTTGTTTTATTTCTTAGACCATGTAATCAGGCAATGTAACTATGTCAAGCATTTTTAAATGTAATAATATGTAATCGGGACATTTTGTTGCTTTAATAGATGATGCTATTGATAGAGCTACCCTTTAATCCGATTATCTTTTTTGCATTTGCATGACTAACCTAATTCTTTCATAGTTTTATTAATTAATTTATCTTTATGATCGCACATTCACTTTTATTGCAAAAAACATATGCATGAACATATCATAAAGGCCTAATTTGAAAATAATTTAAAGTGAAGGTGATCTAAAACACAGAACCTATAGTTCACCATCAGTACAACACTCATAATTATCGAAAAGCAATAGAAAATGATCACCAAGCCCATATTGAATGACTTAAGCTCATGTATAGAGAGTCTCAGGAACAATCACTCTACAAGAGTAAAGAACTCCAAACTTAGATTGCCAAAATAACCAAACTATTGTCCAATGTATTAAAGGAAAAAGGACAGACGAGCACAACTAAGGTGGGAACAAAAACTTGTCAATCCAGAAAGCAATTTGAATGGTGGTACTGAAGCCACCAATGCTTAAGAAAGGGCAGTGCATCGGCAGCATCTTTTGGTAGTAAACATCCCACAAACTTGGCCATTCATTTACATCAATCTTGCAATAGCATCCTATTTGATTCAAAGATTTCAAGGCGCAAGCTCTACACTAGCAAGGCTTATAGTCCCAGGCCTGGATAAGCAAATGAATAAGAGAAAGCAAAGAGGCCCTCAGAAAATGAAGAGGTCTTAGACAAGTATCAGTCATTAGAGGAGTGCCTTTGAGTTGTTGAAGGAGGTAACAAATTTAGAATTGTAGATGCCAAATCATTAGGGTTGGTTTCAAGTCTCATTATCCTACCCAAGTTTAAAGTGATTGATTTTGAAAATACAATGGGACTATTGACCCTACTGCTTATTTTCGCATGTACTATCGTAAAATGTTAGGGTTTGGAGAGAATGAGAAGCTAATGATCCATTACTTCTAGAATAGTCTGACTAGGGCAGCTCTCTGATGGTATATAGGGCTTGATCATGTAAGAATTCAAACATGTAAGAATTCGAACATGGGTAGATTTGGCATGGGCATTCCTTTAATAGTATAAGTATGTGTCTAATTGGGTTCTAGATCACCTCTCTCTCATGAACATGGAAAAAAATCTTTCGAGAGCTTTAGGTAGTATGCTCAGAGATGGGGAGAGGAGGCAGCTCAAGTTCATCCCCCTATGATTGAAAAAGAAATGATAGTCATGTTTGTTGGCACCTTACGGGCTCCTTACTATGAAAGGCTAATAGGAAGTGCCATGAAAAATTTTACTAATATGGTTATATCGGGTGAAATGATTGAGAACGCAATCAAAGCGATAGGATATCCATTGAGGAAACATCTGCATCAGTCAAGAAGATGGTAAGTAAGGGTAAAGAAAAAGAGGTGAATATTGTCGACAAAAATCAAGCCAGGTTTAATCAATGTTTGCATCTAGCACAGCCTATGTACTTTCTGAGCATGTTAACTATGAGTCTTACCCCTTACTCATCAGTATCGCAACCAGTTCATGCTACCGAGTTTGCTCCAGCAATAAGCTTTGCATCGAACCCTATTCAAAATGTGGCCTAAAATGCCCAACCTTGCAATATGAGCAATGCAAGAGCTCTGAACAATCAACAAGCGCCTCGAGAAAGGGAGCACTTTGAACCACTTTTTTACTCCTATAAAGAGATCTACTTTTGCTTATTGGCAGGTAAACCTGTGGCCCCAATATTCATAAACCCAAGATCACCACTATACCCTAAATGGTATGATGAGAATGCTTATTATGAATATACGCTTGAGTGTAAGGCCATTCCATTGAGAACTGCACTTCGTTTAAAAGAAATGTGCAAGGTCTACTAGAAAAAAAGTGATCAAGATTGAGCAAGTTCCTGGACCAATGTTGAGGCCAATCCACTCCCTTATCATGCCAAACCTAGAGTGAATGTGATAATCGATAGAAAAGGTTGTTGGGTCAAAAGAAGTGTTGGAGAAGTCAAAACCTCAATGAGCAAAGTCTGGCAAGCTTTCGTGAAAGCTATAATTGTAACAAATGATAAAACCGTCATTCAAACATCTTGTTGCCATTGCAATCAAGAACATGATTTGCAACATTGTCCATCATTCTTGGAAATGGTCCAAGAGATGATTGACTAGTCTGAGATTGATTCTATGAAGAGTAGGATGGACACGATGATCAATCTATTAATGCCCCTGACGAGGAAAAATCTACCGATGATTAGATCTTAAGCTGTCTATCTTTTATGAGCATGAAAAAGAGAGCTAATAAAAGTTTTTAGCAATATGTTGTAAAATGGATGGAGGAGACTGCCTAGATTTATCCTTTACTGGCAGAAAAAGAGATAATTGTTAGATTCATTGGCATATTGCAAGCCCTTTATTACAAAAAGGTAGCGAAAAGCTTCCCGAAGAGCTCTACGGATGTGGTCATACTTTATGGGATGATCAATGAGGCGATGAAAAATGAATCGGGTAGAAAAAAACTATAAAGATAAAAGTAAAGGAAAAATAAAGGGTAGTCAGCAATCGAAGTCCGGCACTAAGGCTAATTCATCTTAAACTCATGTTAAAATAGACCTAAAGAGAATGGTCATTAAAGAAAACTGCGAGATTATAGATAACATAAAAAAAGTTAGATTCAGTTTGGCAAATCCTGGTGCAAGCTAAGCTACTTATTACAGCCATGAAGACAAAGGAAAAAATTGATGACTTATGTAATTTCCATACTGTTTACGGCTATGCTCTTCAAACATGCAAAGAGTTTCACGCTATGGTTCAAAGGATGATGAATGAGGGTAGCATCGAATTCCATGGTGAAAAGCAAACCCCACATACTAAGTCTGTAAATGCAACAATGTTTGTCAACACTGTAAAAAAAGAAAAAAATAATCCTCTTTATAGGGTCAAAAGGCTATTGACTTTGTACGACAATCAATTGAGAGCCAAAGCCACCCCTGTTCAGCTTATGCAATGGATAATCATTCAACATCTGTTTCCTTTCCTTTGTAAGGACGATAAGGTAGTTCCTTGGAACTATGAAAACAAAGCCTTAGTCATCAGGGAATCTATTCAGCAAGTAGTGAGTGTGGACCTTTCAAGAGTGAGTCACCTAACTCGAAGTGGCAGATGTTGTCCTCAGTAGCATAAAAAAGTGAAACATAGCAAGAGAATACTATTATATCCTCATGGATCAACATTTGCAATAAAAAACTTAGATTCGGTAGCCTTTAAGGAGCCAGTGAATGAGAAAGAAGCTAAAAATTTCCTTAAGTTCATCAAACACAGTGACTACTGTATCGTCAATCAATTGAACAAACAACTTCCCAAGATATCTATGTTGTCACATTGTTGAATTCTGAAGCTAACAGGAATGTCTTTCTCAGAGTTTTGAATGAGGCTTATGTCCCTTATAACATTTCTAGAGGTCAGTTAGATCGCTTAGTGAGTAACATCACTGCCGATAATTACATATCTTTCAGCGATGATGAAATCTCGCATAGAGGGAGAGGAAACCATAAAGCCCTTCATATCACCACGTATTGTAAAGGCACCACATTGCCCAAGGTGCTCATCAATAATAGGTCAGCTTTAAATGTAATGTCCATGTCATGCTTGAACAAGCTCCCCATTAATGCATCTCATATCCAAAATAGTACACGATTGTGCAAGTGTTCGACAAAACTTGTCAAAACAATGTAGGGAACATAACCATTCCACTCCAAATCAACTCATGTATGTACAAAGTTAACTTCCATGTGATAGGCATTGCTCCATCATATAATTGCTTGTTAGGAAGGCCTTGGATTTGCCTTTGCTAGGGCGGTACCATCATCTTTGCACCAAAAGTTTAAATTCATCATCGAGAACAAAGTTATTAGTATTGAAGAAGAAGATAATATCATTGTTGCTACTTCAAATGATGCCCCATATCTCAAACCTGATGAAGATATCCCAGAATCCTCTTTCCAATCTTTTGAGTTTATCAATGCTACTTATATCAAGAAAGGGTTGCCAATAGTTTAGCCTTATCTATCAGAGAGTCTTCATATGCGTTTGAAGTTGACTGTTAGAAAAGGTGCCTAAGCTAGCAAGGGGTTCAAAAAACACCTCTAAAGGATTGCTGAAGAATTAAAAGTTGTCAACTAGATTGAGAAAAGAAGGCTAGGATTCAAGCCCAATGTGCAGCAAAAAAGAAAACAATCTCAAAAGAAGTGTAAAAAGAGGATGGCTCGTTTGTCAGGATGAAACATAAAGGATAAGCCAATGATATTCCCATCACTTCATGAAAGTTTTTGCCTGGAGGGACATGTAAATATTAGCCTTGCTAATGCTGTGCTCATATTGAACAAAGCATTCGAGGATATGTCTATCAGCATAATTGATAAGCCAGAGATGTTAAACACAAGTCTAGAGACTGGTCTGTGCCTTCCATGATTTGTTCCGAGTGTTTAGACTGAGACTGAGATTCTTATGCTGTTTAAGTTTATTTTAAAGCAATGCTACGAACTAAACCTACATGCTCTTGCCCAAAAGCATTGTAGGGACCTTTGTACAGGCAATTTTTGTTAAGTGTTATCAATGAAATTGACTAAGCATTATGCATTCATTCTTTGTGTTCATAGTTTTTGCCAACCTTAAGACCTTTTTTTACATATTTTTCCACCTATATTATTTTTCTCATATTTTCAAGTTCCTCAATGAAGCTGACATGAATGTTTAAACTATAACTTTAGAAATCGATTTTGAGCAACTGATTTGTGCCGATGAGGTCTAAGTTGAAGAAGATATTGAAGAGAACCCCATACCTCTGGACCTACTCAGACTAGTTGAACCAAAAGAAAAACAAATATTACCTCATGATGAACCCATTAAAACCATAAACTTTGGAATAAAAAAAGATAAGAAAGAAGGCAAAATGAAACTTTCATAAAACCATCAACTTAAGCTGAACTAATAAGTCTCCTCAAGAATATAGAGATATGTTCGCTAGTCCTACCAAGACATGCTTGGATTAGATACCAGCATTGTGGTCCATAAACTTCTATTCAAACCATAGTGTAAGCCCATACAACAAAAGCTTAGAAGGATAAAACCTAAAATCCTTCTAAAAATTAAAGAAGAAGTGAAAAAACAATTTGAAGTAGGTTTTCTCAAAGTAGCCAAATATCCTGAATGGGTAGCCAATATAGTCCCAGCTCATAAGAAGGATGATCAAGTGCAAATATATGTAGATTATAGGGATCTAAACTGAGCCAGCCTAAAAGATAATTTCCTTTTGCCTCACATAGACACCCTAGTAGACAATAGTGCTAAAAACATAATGTTTTCCTTTACGAATGGGTTTTCGGGCTATAACCAAATCAAAATGGTAGGTTAAGACATGGAAAAGACCACTTTCATAACCATGCAGGGCTCTTTTTGCTACAAAGTGATGCCCTTCAAGCTCAAGAATGCTAGGGTAACTTACTAAAGGACGATGGTAACATTGTTCCATGATCTCATGCATAAGAAAATTAAGGTCTATGTAGATGATATGATCGCCAAGTTGCCAAAAGAGAGTGAACATGTGGCCAGTTTGCGAAAACTCTTCAAAAGGCTTCACAGATACCAGTTCAAGCTAAATCCTACCAAATGCAGATTCAATGCCACATCTAGTAAACTATTTGGTTTCATTGTGAGCGAGAAAGGAATAAAAGTTGATTTTGACAAGGTTAAGGTCATTCAGAATCTACCACCACCTCAAACTCAAAAGAAAGTGAGGGGTTTCTTGGGAAGACTAAACTACATAGCCCAATTCATTTCTTAGTTGGTTAACAAATGTGATTTGATTTTTCTGTTGCTTCAAAAACAAAATCTCAACCAATGGAATCAAGAATGCCAAGAAACTTTTGATAAGGTCAAACATTAGCTTTTGAATCCTTTAGTACTTCTTCCACTAGTGCTCAACCGACCGCTAATCCTGTATCTATAAATTCTAGACAAGTCGATGGGCTGTGTATTAGGACAACATAATGAATTAGGAAAGAATGAACATGCTATCTATTACTTGAGCAAGAAGTTTACAAAATATGAAAATAATTATTTATCCATATAGAAGCTATGTTGTGCTTTAGCCTAGATAGCCCAGAGGTTAAGGCAATACATGTCGTACCACAGTACGTGGCTAATCATTAAGCTTGATCCCATTAAGTATTTATGCAAAGCTCTCACCCTGTCTGAAAGGTTAGCCAGATGGCCAGTTATGCTTTTTAAGTATGATATCGTGTATGTGAACTAGAAAGCCATCAAAGGTAGTGCAATAGCAGACTTTTTGGCAAGTTGAGCCATAGATAACTACTAGCCTTTATACTTTGAGTTTCCTGGCAAAGACTTGATGTGCATATCTGAGGCAGAGAACACTGCTAAGTATGGGTCATCATGGAAAATGTACTTTAATGGAGCTTGAAATGCATAGGTCATGGAATTTAGGCAATTCACATCTTGCTTGAAAGAGAACATTACTTTTCATAACTAAATTGAACTTTGATTACCCCAATAACATAGTTGAATATGAGGCTTGCATCATGGGACTCCAAGCAGCCATTGAAATGGGCATTCAAACACTATAAGTGTTTGAAGATTCAGGCCTCGTCAGTTACCAACTGAAAGAAGAATGGCAAATATGTGATGCTAAACTAATCCACTGCAGGAATCTAATATCAGAGCTTGAGAAAGAGTTTGATGATATCAACTTTTAGCATCTGCTTTGTGAAGAGAACCAAATCGCTAATGCCTTAGCCACTTTATCATCCATGTTCAAACTCAATCGAGAATCAGATGTCACTCCTATTTAAATGAGCATCTATACAACCTTGACATATTTTTAAAATGTTGAAGAAGAGAAAGAGGTTTGCCATGGTATCATGACAACTTTCAGTACATCAAGGATCAACGGTACCTAAAAGACACCACAAAACTGATAAGAGAACCATTAAATGATTAATAGCAAACTTTATTTTGGATGATGGGATTTTGTACAAGAAAGGTTGGGAATATATGTTACTATGATGCATGGATGCCTCTAAAGCCAAAAGAATACTTGAAGAAGTTCATGAAGGAATTTGTGATACGTACACCAATGGACATCGAATGGCAAAACAAGTCATGGATCATTCCATTATTGGTTGACTCTCGAAAAGGATTGCATTAACTATGCTCGAAAGTGTCACAAATGCCAAATCTATGCTGACAAAATCCATGTCCCACTGACACCTCTACATGCTATGATAGTTCCATGGCCTTTTTCTATATGGGGCATGGACATGATCAGACCAATTAACCCTAAGGCTTCTGATGGGCATCACTTTATTTTAGTCATAATTAAGTATTTCACCAATTGGGTAAAGGTAGCTTCTTATGCCAATGTCACCAGATCTATCATGTGCAAATTTGTAAAATGGGACATCATTGTAGATATGGTCTTCCCAAATAGATCATCACAGATAATACGCGTAATCTGAAAAACAAAATGATGCAAATAGTTTGCTTTAAGTTTAAGATTCAGCATCAAAACTCTATTCTATACCATTCAAAAATGAATGAGGTAGTTGAAGCAGCCAATAAAAATATCAAGAAGATAGTCAAAAAGATGGCTGAGACATACAAAGACTGGCACAAAAAGTTACCTTTTGCTTTACATGCTTATCGCATAGTAGTACAAACTTCTACAGGTGCTACCCTGTTCTCTTTGGTTTATGATATGGAGGCTGTCTTACTTATCAAGGTCAAAATTCCTTCACTCAGAGTTTTAATGGAACCATAACTTAAAGAGGTCAGATGGGTTAAAAACTGATATAAGTAGCTCAATCTCATCGAAAAGAAAAGAATCGAAGCCATCTGTCATGGGCTGATGTATCAAAAGTGCATGATGAGAGCCCAGACAAAAAGTTTCATCCTCGTTAATTCTGAGAAGGTGACTTGGTGCTTAAACAAATTCTCTTGATCCATAAAGATGCTCGAGGAAAATAAACCTTGAATTAATAAAGGCCATACATAGTGAAATGAATATTTTCGAAAAAGACCTACCCTGTGATGGATGGCAGGGACCTACCTAACCTTGTGAATTTTGACTTTATTATGAAATCTATGCCTAAAAAGACTTTAGGGTGAAAACCCAAAGGGGCATCCTATTAGCTCTTCGCCTATCACTTTCCCAAAAAAACATGAAAAAAAATAAAAACAAAGAAAGAAGAGAAAGAGAAAACCAGCTTAAGTTGAAAACCTATGAGAGCAGCTTAAGCAACCAGACCTTTTTCCCCATATTCACAACTTTGATTAAGACACCAAGTCATAACCTAACCCTTTTATTCTATGTTGACCAAACCTCATCCATACCTACATTTAAAAGATGGAAACTACCTAGCTTTGAAGACCTCATCCCACCATTGGGTAATCTAAGGAATCTTCTTATGAGTTTGCCAGCACTAAAAGGATTAATTACTCGAGAGAAATCTCTAAAGGTACTCAGTGAAGGATTCATGTCAACAGCATCAGGGGCTAATTAACCATGAAGACCTCTTTTATCTCTTTTGAATTTCAACATCTTTCAAAATCTCAAAAGTTTGTTATAGCTTGTACCCATTTTTTGAATAAAATATAATTACTTATTTCTCGTAAAATTTTTTTGTAACCTTGCATTCCATGTTACATCACATTTATCATTTAATTGGTAATGCTTGATAAACAAATGAAATTAATAATAGGATTTCCTAGCATTATTTGGAAGGAGGGAACTTTGCAAGAGCTTTATTTCATGTCTAAAGACTAAGAATGAACTCTTGGGGCCACAACCAATCTTGCCCTAGGATCCATATCTTGAAAATGTGCTCAAAATCTTCTCTCAATAAGTGATCATGGACCTCCTGTACCTTTGAAAGAGGGACAACCTTAATATTCAAAGCCTCTTAAATCTAGAGTAAGATTGACAAACCTTGGGTGAAAAGCCACCTTATCAAAGCCGAAGAAGGCCAAAACCAACCACTAATTAGGCTTTTAAAATCATTACCTTGCATCATTTAGATAGGCACTTGTATCCCTATGTATTATGCAACATTTAACATCCTACAGTTACTAGCTCCCATATACAGAACTCTAATTTGTAGGGAACCTAAGGTATAATTTTTTAATTTTGAAAAACCTTGAAAAGCCTCAAGTAAGTACCTTTGCCCTACATGCTCATCAAAAAACACCAAAGAGGGGTATCTAAACTTATTTCCTTCTAGTCCTTAGAGAGCAAGATGTCTTTCCTGACTTGCCATAAAGCCCACACAAGCTGGTTGCACCTACTTACCTTAGTCATTAAAAAGCCAGACGCTTCCCTACCTCAAAGCCCACACAAGCTGGTGGCACCACATAACCTATCTTAGTCCTCAAAGAGTAGGACACATCCCTACCATGAAGCCCACATAAACTGGTGGCAGTTATTTACGTTAGTCCACAAAGAGCTGGACGTCTTTCTTTACTTAGTTAAAGCCTACGCAAGCAAGTGACGCTTGTCTACCTTAGTCCATAAAGAGCTGAACATCTTTTTTTACCTATTTTAAACCCTACACAAGCTGATGGCAACTATTTAGACTAAAACCCAAAAAAATAGCCTAGTTGAGAGGTCAAACCTTATAAAACTCATCGAAATCTCATTTATTGCAAGTATATTTAACCCATCTTGACGTGATACTAAAGTAACTCTTTACTTCTCTGTAGGCACATGAAATCGTCATCCTAGTCGAACAAAATGGTGTCTATTTGTCTTTACCTTATTTCTAATACTTAGTAATGGCCAAAAGGGGGTAGCTGTAGATACCTCATTTTGTTTGACCCACTTTTGGCACCCCAAGACTCAATTGAAGGATGATAGAATAAAAAATTAACATAAAAATTGGGAGGTAACTATCGAGTGCCATGTCGCCAGGTAAAAAAAACTTTTTTTGGGAAATTTTAAAACGCCTATGGGCTATTTTAAAGGAAAATATAAAAATGCGGTATTAATCATTGTGTCACTGAAGTCATTTAGATGAGTACACAGATCAATTTCCCACTGTTTGTGACTAAGTTGAGGAAAATTGGGAAGCCACATGTACATGCAAGTTATATTGGTGTATAAGTATTAATATGAGGCTTTATGGTACAAAAGCTTGAATTTTCACATGTAGTAGCGATATAAGAGGGTTTGGTACATTACTTAAAATGTGGTATCGATACCTAGCATGTTTGTATCAATACAGACCTTGGTAATAGCCAAAGTTATGATTTTTGGCAAAATGTATTAATACAAATTCATGAGGTATCGATACAAGCCTCTTAGTCTTGAGATTGGAAACATTTTTTGCTTTTAGTATCGATATATAGCTCATTATATTGATACTTATGGGTAAAAAGTACCTTATGTATCGATACAACATGTCTTGTATCGATACACTAAGGCATTTTTGCCCAGTTCGAGCCACTTTTTAGCCTTCAAAAACCTGATTTAAACAAGTTTTTACACCAAGAAACTATTATAAATCATTCCAAACCTCAACTTTGTGCTTATGAACGGAATCAAACAAATTTTTAGAGCTAAAACAATCAATGATAAAAGTCACTTTTATAAGATATATGGTTGAAAGAGGGTATGGCAGGCATATCTCTAGTTGTAGCTTGTCACATCCTTTTTGCCTCCTTGCTCAGCATGCCAGAACCAATGGACAGGGAGTTCGGTGAGCATGGTAGTTAGAGATGTCCCCTGGTGTAGAAAGGAAAGATCAATAATACCCTTGCATTATCTTCTAAAAATAAGGGCTGAGCATTAAATAAAAGACTCTCAGCTATCTCAAAGGAAAAAATGACCTTCAATAATCTTCAAAAAAAGCTCTCTAGCAATCTAAAAAAACTCTCCATCTATTCCTAAAAATCCTCTAACAACTCTAGCTCTAAAAACTCACCAAAAACACCATTACTTTACCTTTCACCCTTAACCAACCTTCATTCCTTAGCTCTCTAAAACCACCACCAGAACACCTTCAAAAACTCAACCTTTCACATATTTGTATCCTCAAAACACCCACTAGCAACCATATTACTAGAAAGTTTCTTCTTTCACTCTTTTCATACTAAATAATAACAAAGGAAGGGAAAAAATTGAGCTTAAAGTCACAACTTTAAAAAAGAGAGGAAAGTTCAAGCTTTTATTGGTATATTTTCTACCTTGTTCCATACATTTTTTGTTTTGATCATCCATTTCATTTTAGTGAGCCCTTCATGCTGTCATGATCCTTCTAAGACTCTCATGCATCATTGTTGCCTTGGTCATGGTAGTCTTAGGATCATCATGATCCTCTTGACACCTTGATGTTGTTTGGATATATAAACTCATAATACTTTATTTTTGTCATTGCATAGCCTTTGTTCATGCATCTTTAGCCACGTTCCTTCCATATTTACATATCCATCTCATATTTAAATGGTCACCTTAGCATGTTTTATATATGTTCATATATTTTCTTTTGTTTTAAGGAGTCTCATGAAATAAAAATGCTGTCTTGACAACTCCAGCATCCATTCCCTTATTTAAAAATGTTCATATCATCTCTATGCACCTTATTTGTCATTTTCTTGCATTTGTGTCACCCATTATCATGCCAATAAGTCACCTTTGTAAGTTTGCATGTTTAATCCATTTTCATCTTTGTATGTGCTGTATTTTATTCATGATATCTCCATTAAAATGCTTGCTTGTTTCTTAAAACCTAATTTTTAGAAAAATCCCTAAGTTCATGTTACCTTCAATAGATGATGAATAGCATAGACTTAATGCTTTCATGAAATCGATCTTCCAATCTTGGAGACAAAACAAACATTTAAGCTTTGGATTCATGATAATACAAGTTTAAAGATGTTGTTTTCTAAGCAAACATAACCTCATTTTAGTTGAAAAATACTAAACCTTGATCTTGAATTTAACACCTTCACAGCATGGTCAATGAGTTGTTTCATCGTCCCAACCTACTCTGGGATTGTGGAATGAAATTGTGAGGCCCATGTCATTCTTTCCTTGTGTTATGGATGTTCAGATGTTTATAAATCAAATTTGACCTCCAAAAAACCCAAATATCCAATTATCCCTTTGTTTTTGCTGTGGTAGCGTTGTAGTTTGATCTTGAAAAATTGTTTTTGAACCATAAATCATTGTCATATTTTTTTGATATTTTTCACTTGATGGTTATCGAAATACCTTTAATACAATGTCTTGTTTGCCCTTAGATCATCTTGGATGAGGGAGTTATGATTTCTCAAACTTTTGTATTTGGAACCCCTAAAACTAGCACATGATACTTTGTTTAGGCCATTTTGGCCCATCTGATGTATTTTTAATTTTTTTTTCCTAAAAGATTTACGAGATTCCATTTATGAAAGGTATGGTTCACAATTTAACAACTTGGATAAGCCTGAAATGATATTTTAAAGTTTTATATGTCTTTCCCCTGTATAGGCTACCAGTGTCAAGACAAATTTAAATTCAAAAATTAATTCTACTAAAAAAATAATTTTTCTAAGATTTTTGAAATATTTTTATATTGAACCATATTGAGTTATCTTTCTAATGGTACCTTAGTTAATGCCTAAAGCCTTCAAACAAATATGAAATAAATTTAGGGAAAGAGGTGACACGGTGCGATCCCTTTATTTTTAACTTAATTTTCAAATCTCCTTTTATCAAAATAGTCGAATGTTTCGGATTGCATATGATATTTTCCCTACAACAAAAGCCCTTTAGACTCGGATCAAGGCTAAAAAAATAATACATTTTATACAAACCTATGATTTCCTATTTTTAAAATCTCTTTTCTTAAAAAAAAAAAAGAACCTTTCTTTTAAAACATAAAAAAAATTATTGTCTTTTGAGATACTCTAACCCCACTGTTTGGAAGGGATACTCCAACCCTATTTTTCATTAAAAATTCAAATTTCCTCTTCATTTCTAAATATTTTCCTAACTTTATCTTTGGGGATGCTCTAACCCTACCTCTCCGAGGGGATACTTCAGCATTATTTTTTTAAATCCAAAGATCTTCTCCCTTTTGGATGCCCCAAATTGTTTTTATTAAAATCTTTTTTTATCCTACAAATTACCATCAAATCCAAACCTGTCTCTAAATTGTCATCCCAGTTATTATTCAGTGATTGAGGATAATTAAGAGATAGATTCCAATCGCCACTCCTTTTTACACTCATTAGTTTATGATTGTTTATTTATAATATTATTGTATTCTTTGTCACCTTACTAACATGTTTTCTTTCGCAGTGATTATCATGCATTCATATTTAAACTTCATTTTCCAATAAAATTTATAAGGCAATGTTTCATGTTGGTATTTCTCTAGTGCATAATATGAAATATCCAAAATTTTAAAACCCAATCCGAACATTATTTTCATAAAAAATCTCTATGTTCCTCAATCCTTCAAGGCATATAGGTGAACTAATTCTTTTTAAAAAATTAAAGCTACAATTTACAAAAATTCATGCATTAAAAGGGATTATATCTAAATAATGACTAAATGGAACTAATTTAACCATTTAACAAAGATCGAAGCAAGACACTGTTAATTGATACCAATTATAGGCATCGTGGGGACACTAATACTTCCCCTCATGTAACCAACTTCCAACCTCAACCAATGAATGTATGGACTTTATAGACCTTAAGATCAATGTTTTGAGTTTGGTAACTTCGGAATATTATTTTCAATAGGCATCCGATCCTGCCTAGCCTAAAATGATTGATGGTGACTCTAAGTTTACTGCCACTTCGTAGTGACTATTCGAGACTACTTGGATGAGAGATTTGCCTGATGGTATTTCTGTTATTCATATTATCACACCTAATCCAAATTCCGATAAAAGAGGTAACTCAAAGGCTTGACCATAATTAACCATCATTTATTTTTAAGTCAAGCACACTATGCCCTTCGAATCGTTTGAAATGGTGAGGCTGGCGACACCGGTATCAATACAAATACCATAGGTATTGATACTCCACCTTGAGTGTTAATGTATAACCTTTTTGTATCGATACAACATGTCAAATTTGAATTTTTGGTCACACAGAAGCCTTATATTGATACCTTCATGCACAAATATGACTTTCATATACCTTTGGATATCTAAACATCTTACTATGGCTGGGAATAATGTGAAACTATTTCATGATTGCTTAAAAGATCGTGATGACACCTCAAATAGTGACCTTTAATGCCCTAGGAATTGACCCAAACAAAATGAGGTGTCTACAACTGCCCTTCTTTGGCTGTTGCTAACTATCAGGAATAGGGTAAAGATAAATAAACACTATTTTGTTTAGTAGGATAATGCCTTTTAAATGCCTACAAAAATAAGGTTTAATTAATGTTTCATCGTAGTGGGTATAATATATTGGTAGTGATTTCCATAAAAATCTAAATAGGTTTTTATAAAGTTTAACCACCTTGCTATGCTCTTAAGTTTTCAAAGGCTTGACCTCTCTAAATAGGCACTGATTGATATGGACTTTGATGTAGTAGGTGCCCAACTATTTGTGGATGGGCTATTTATGGATGGACTCAATTATTACCCAGCTCTTTATGGATAGACATAATTGGTGCCCATCTCTTTGTGGACACGCTCAATTAGTGCCTAACTTTTTTTGGACAAACTCGACTAGCATTTAGCTCCTTGTGGACTGACTCAATTGGTGCCTAGCTCTTTATAGATGGACTCAATTAGTGCTAGCTCTTTGTGAACGGACTTGATTGGTGCCTAGCTCTTTATGGACTAAAAAAATATGTGTTTGCTCTTTGTGGACTGAAAGGGCTAAGCATTTAGCTCTTTATGGACTGAATGGGGGATGTGTCCAACTCTTTATGGACTAAAGGGGATAGAAGTCTGGCTCTTTATTGGCTGAAAAAGGCATACATCCTATTCTTTCTAGACTAAAGGGGATAAGCGTCCAGCTCTTTATAGATTGAAGGGATATGAGTTAGATACATTACCAGGATGTCTTTCGAATTTGGGATCTTGCAAGGTTAGAAATTTTCACTTAGAGCCTTTTAGGGTTTTTAAGAAATAAGAATCTGTACTTGAGGTTCTTTGCTAATTTGATTTTTAGGATTAAGAGTTTGTGCTTGAAAAGTGTCACCACGTGCCTATTTTTAAAACTTTGAACGATCCGAAGGATATGACGTGCTCAACTTAAAAATAAATAATGGTTGGTTGTGGTTGAGCTTTTTAGTTATCCCGTGATCGGGATTTGGATTAGGCATAATAATGGGAAAGAGAGGGAAGAGACCTTTAGGCAAATCACTCATCCAACTAGTCTAAGGTGGCCACCATGAAATGGCTATAAATTTAGAGTCACCTTCATCATTTCGGGCTAGGCATAATTGAATGCCTATTGAAAATGATATTTTAAGTTATGAAACTTGAAACATCAATTTCAAGGTCTACAAAGTTTAGAGATTTATTGGTTAGATTTGGGAATTGGTTAGACGAGAAGGATTAGCATCCCCATAATGCCCGAAATTGGTACCTACTAACTATGTCTCACTTTGGTCTCGGGTAAATAGGTTTCATTTAGCCTTTATTTAGTTATAATCCTCTTAAATGCATGATGTTTTGGTGGAAATACAAATTTAGGTTTTTAAAGAAAATTAGATCACCTATACGCTCAGAGATGTAAGGAACATAGGGCTTTTTATGAAAACAATGTCCAGATTGGATTTAAAAAATTGAATGTTTCATTTTAGGCACTTGAGAGATGTCAACACGGAACATTGCCTTGTAAATTTTATTGAAGAAACAAATTTTAAACATGAATGCATGATAATCATAACAGAGGGAAACATGTTAGTAAGATCAAAAAGGAAAAATATAATAATCACATAAACAAGCAATCACAAATAAAAAAAATGAAAAGAAGGGACAATCGAAATGTATCTCATAATTGCCTTCGATTATTGAAGAATAATCAAGGTGACAATTTTAGAGATAGGTCAAGATTTGATGGTAATTTGAGGGTCAAAAATGATTTTAGTCAAAGCTGTCTGATGCACCCAAAAGAGAGAAAATTTAAGATTTTTTTGGGTAAAACAGGGCTGGAATATCCCCTTGGAGAGGTAAGGTTAGAGTATCCCTAAAGATAGAGTTAGAAAAATATTTACGAATAAAGAGAAATTTGAAACTTTAATTAAAAATAGGGTTAGGGTATCCCTTGGAGTAGTAGGGTACAAAATAGTGTTAGCAAAATATTTAGGAATAAAGAGAAAAATTTAGATTTTTAAATAAAAACGGGATTGAAGTGTCCCCTTGGAGCAATGGAGTTGGTGTGCTTCCACTAGCAAAAATTTTAATATAAAATCCTTTTTTACATGTTTGTATTTTAACCTTGATCAAAGTCAAAAGGGGTTAGTGTTGTGGGGAGAACTAACTGGATGCATTTTGAGACATTCGAATGTTTCGAGAAAAGGAGATTCAGAAATTAAGTTGAAAACAGAGGACAGCATCATGTCATCTCCATTCTCGAATTTTTTCAAGTGCCTCTGAAGGCTTCAAAGGGTAAACGAGGTACATTAAAAAGGCAACTCGATAAGGTTTAATATAAAAATATTCCAAATTCCTAGAAAATTACTTTTCAGGCAGAATTAATTTTTAAAGTTAAGTCTATCTCGACACTGGCAGCATGTACAAGGAAAAAGGCATAATGGACTTTGGAAAATTGTTCTAAGATTATCCGAAATACCTTTCCAAAGAGGCAATTTTGTGAAATTTTTAGGAAAAAATTTTGAAAGTTCTGTAAATATCATTTGATGGGCCAACATGGCCCAAATAGAATGTTGCACGTTGGTTCTAAGGGTTTCAGATAGCAAAGGTTTGAAAAATCATAATTTCCTTGTCTGGAATGATCTGAGAGAAAATGAGGCACCGTTAGAAGGGTAATTTAATGCCCATTAAGGGTGAAATATTAGAAAAATCAAAGGAAATATTTTATGGTTCAAAAATGATTTTTCAAATTCAGGCTATAATGTTGCTGAGCAAAAAAAGGGGATTATTAGATATTCTAGGTTTTTTAAGGGTCAAATTCAATTTATGGACATTCGAACATACATAACATAGGGGAAAGAATGACATGGGCATCATGAGTTCATTCCATAATCTAAGAGTAGTTTGGGATGATGAAATAACCCATCGACTATGCCATAAAGGTGTTAGACTCAAGATCAACGGTTAGTATTTTTCCAACTAAAAGGAGGTTATGTTTGCTTGAAAAAATAGCATAATTAAACTTGTGTTATCATGAATCAAGAGTTGAAGTGTTTGCTTTATCCCCAAGATTAGAAGACCAATTTTATGAAAGCATTGAGTCCATGCCATTCTTCATCTATTGAAGGTAGCATGAACTTAACTTAGGGATTTCTTTTAAAAGTCATATTTTTAACAAACAAGCATACATCTTGATAGGAATGACTTAAATAAAACATAACATGCACTAAGATGAAAAGGACTAAACATGCAAACACACAAAAGTGACAAATTAACAAGGAAATAGGTGATAAAAATGTGAGAAGATGGCAAATAAGGTATATGAACATATTTAACCAAAAAAATGCAAGCTGACCTTCTCAAGACATCATTTTTATGTTAGAGACTCCTTGAAACACAAGAAAATGCATGAATATACATAAGACATGTTAAGGTGAACATTTAACCATGTGTTAAGCATGACAAGATATTTGGCCTACCATGCAATATCAAGGCATCATGAGTACATTAACACTCTAAAACTACCATAAACAAGTTATCAATAATGCATGAGAACCTTAAAAGGGCCATGGTAATATGGAAAGGTCATAAGAGTTTGAAAATGCTGAAAATCAGAGAATATACAAGTCAAGTGGAGCAAACATACCAAAAGTTTCAAGCCTTTAGCCTTTTCTTTGAGCAGCAGTTTTGAACTTCACCTTTTTTTTAGGTTGAACAGCAAAATAATGATGAAAAGGAGGGGCTTTTTAGTCAGTTATAGATAAAGGGGAGTTTTGAGAGGGACTATGGGTGAAATGAAGATTTTGGGTGATGGTTTTGAAGGGATCTAAAAATAGAAAAGAGTTTCTTAGTTTTGTTGGAATGGGAATATTAAAGGGATGAAAGAATGATTAAAAATGAAAGTTTTTATGCTGGAAATCTTTTTTTTTTTAGTTCTCCTCCTTTTCAGCTGATCCAAGGTTGGCTTATAGAGCCATGTGGCCATGAAGACAAAAGATGAAAAAGCAAGGGCATTTTGGGGTTTTAGTGCATGTACCTCATGCAAAAGTCAAGTAAAGTGCTTAGCTGCCATGCAAATCCATTTGTTTGCTTAGCAAAAATTATGGGCCTAGACTACTTTATACAGCTCAGTATTGGGTAAGTTTAGCCTTAGCCTTTGACAAATTGCCTGATGTTATGAAATATTCTTTGTCATTGGCTATTTGGGCCTTAAAATTTTGTTTAAATCCAATCACAGCCCAAAAACGAAGCCTACTATGAATTTTGATGATTTTTGGTGCAAAAAAATATTCGAATCAGATTTTGAATTGGTGGTGCATAGGCTAAAAAATGGCTTAAACTAGGCAAATATGTCTTTGTGTATAGATACAGAACATTGTGTATTGATACATAAGGCAATTTTTACCCACGAGTATCGATACATTAAAGCATGTATTGATACCAAGAGCAAAAATTAGTTTCTAGCCTCAAGACTTAGAGGCTTGTATAAATACTCCATGTACTTGTATTAATACATAAGCTTGTGTATCGATACATTTTGCCAAAAATCATAACTTAGCTACTGCCAAGGTCTGTATTGATACAAACATTCCAGTATTGATACCACATCTTAGGTATCAATACCAAACCCTCTTGTATTGATACTACATGTGAAAATTCAAGTTTTTAGCACCATAAGGCCTCGTATCAATACTTATGCACCAATATAACTTGCATGTACCTGTGGCTTGCCGACCTAACTTAACTTAGTCATAAACAATGGGAAATTGATCTGTGTACTTAGCTAAATGACTTTGATGACATTATGGAAAATGATTTTTGATGCCTCATTTTACATTTTTCTTTAATGTGACCTATAGGCATTTCAAACCTTCTTAAAAAATTTTTTTGCTTGGCGCTGTGTCGCCTAATAATGCTTAGCAACACTGCACCCGATAATCATCCCCCATTTATTTTAATTTTTAATTGTATCATGCTTTAATTAAGTCTTGGGTGCCAAAAGTGGCTAAGACAAAATAAGGTATCTACAAAAGGCATTACTTGTTTTACAGTTAATGCATGAAGATGTAAATGCGTGCTTAAGTGATGCAAACTTGATGACTTTTAGAAGCCTAATACAACATGGTCAGTTACAGTCTTTCAATCATTTGCTTATTTAAGAGTTCAAATAAGCATCTTTTTATCTTAGGGTTTACCAATATTGCTCTAGATGTCTAAAGGCTCTAAACGATCGAAATTATTTTTGGAGGGCTTGGAAGGCCTATAATTTGAAAGAAGATTTTTGAGCTTGATGGGCTTGTGTTTGAAATTCTTTATTGACAAGGTTTGTTGGCAAGCTTGGTGGACTCGACCTTTTGATTTGGTTGAGAGGGTTGTTTTTGGTAGTCTCGGTTGACAGGCTTGAATTTTTAAGGTACTATTAATAAAAGCTAAAAAGGGATTTATGATTTTACCTTACAAGTAAGGTTTGCTAAGGAGAAGGTTTCAAATATGTTTTAAAATGAAAAGGTCTAAGAGTAAGACCACCTCTAGTTCTAAGTTTCATTCTTGATTTTTGGAAATGAAATGAAGTTTTTATAAAGTTTTCATCTTTTTCAAAGTAATACTAGGAAATACTACTATCTGCTTTTTCTATTTATCGGTAGTATCAATTAAATAATAAACATGATGCATATAGAATGTAGATGTTACAAAAAAGAATTAAGAGATTAAGTAATTGTATTTTGTTCAAAAGAATAAGAGTATAATTCATGAAAAATTTTTAGGCATACAAAAGAGTCAAGAATAAATTTTATAAAAATCTCGTGCCCTTGATGCTAATGACATGAATCTTTTACTAAGTACTTTTAGATACCTTTCTCAAATAGTAATCCTTTTGTGCTAGCTGACCCATAAGGAAGCTTTTTAAATTACCCCATGATGTGATGATTGCCCTTAGGTTAGGTAGGCATTGCTTTTTCTCTCCAGGTTTAGGTGAGGTTTGGCAAAGTAGGTTAGAGTAGGATAGATGATCAGGTTATGATTAGGCATTTTGATCATGGTTTGGTGAGTAAGCTAGGTTGGTGCTAGTCTAGGTTGGTGATAGTCTGAATTTGGTTAGGTTTGGCTAAGGGAGAGTTTAGTTACTTAAACCACCTTTTTGGTTTTCAACTTAAGTTGGTTTATTTTCTTGGATGCCTTTTTGGGTTTTTATTCAAGGTTGTTGTTTTTTTTATTTTTGGGGTTATAACATACCTTTTTTGGGTTTTCACCCTAAAATCATGTTCAAGCGTAGTATTTCTTGATAGAATTAAAGTTGAAAGGGTTAAGTAAGTCATCGCCAACCATGTCAATTAAGATTAGAGTTTTTTTTTAAAATATGCTTTTTACTACATATGGCCTTTCCCAGTTTAGGGTCCATTTTCTCTGAGTATCCTTATGGATTGAGAGGATTTTTTGAGCATTAGCTCAAAATTAACAAGGATAGGCTTTTTGGTTATGGGCTCTTATCATACGCATTTGGTATATTTGCCTATGACGAATATATTTCACCCTTTTCTTATAAGTGAGATTAAACTACTTGATCAGTCCCTGAACCATTTTGTTTCTTTAAGTTATGATTCCATCAAGAGCCTGAGTGAGGGGATTTCAACCTTGATGAGTAGAACAACCTCTAGGCCGCAAGCTAGGGAAAAGAGGGTAGCACCTATAAAAGTTTAAACTGCTATGTGGTAGGCATGTAGCTTGAAATGTAGCTTTTCATGCAAGTCTTTGTATGTTTTAGCCATGTTCCTGACTATCTTCTTGATATTCCTCTTGGTTGCTTTGTCTAACCCGTTCATTTTTAGGTAATAAGGAACTGAGTTATGATGCTGAATTTTAAATTGAGAATAAATTGCTTGCATCATTTTATTTTCCAGATTGCATGCATTGTCTAAAATGATATGCTTGGGAAGCCCATATCTATAGATGATATCCCATTTTATAAATTTACACAGCACAGATTTGGTGACATTGGTGTACAAAGCCATCTCCACCTACTAAGTGAAATAGTCAATGGTGACTAAGATCAAAAAGTGTCTTAGAACCCTTAAGAGTGATGGGTCCGATCATATCCATACCCTAAATAGAGAAAGGCCACAAGAAAGTCATGACGTGTAGAGGTAACTATAGGACGTGAATTTTGTCTGCATAGATTTGGCACTTGTGGATTTTCGAGCATAGTTAATGCAATCTTTTTCGAGGGTTAACTAGTAGTAGCTTGATCTCATTACTTGTTTTTTCCATTTGGTGTTAATTGGCATGCATGCCATAAATACCCTTATGGATTTCTTCTAAAATTCTCTTGGCTTTAGAGGTGTCCACACACCTGAGTAACACCTGATCCTAGCCTTTCTTGTATAAGATCCCACCATCCAGAATAAAACTCACAGCCATTCTTTGGATGGTTTTTTTATCAGTTTTGATAGTATGTTTGGATACTATTGATCTTTGATGTATTAAAAAATGTCTCAGCACCATGGTGGTCTATTTCTTTCTTTTTTTATGCTATAACAATGGGCCTGAGCTTCATGGATGCTTATCTAAGTAAGCATGACCTTTAACTCTCAGTTTACTTTAAACCTTAAGGTTAAAGTAGCTAAGGCATCAGCCATTTGGTTCTCCTTTTAAGGTAAATGTTGGAAGCTAATTTCATTAAAGTCTTTTTTTTAATTCAGAGATTACCTCCCTGTATTGGATTAGCTTAACATCCTAGGTTTCCTTGTCTCTTTAAAGTTGATAGACCACTAAGGTTGAATCCTTGAATACTTACAAAGTTTTGATAACTCTTTCAATGGAATTTAGAGTCCCATGATGTAGGCTTTGTATTGGGCTATATTTATGGTATAATCAAAGGTTAATCTGCCCAATGCATTTATAGCTTTCAGAATTACCATCAAGTGAGATAAGAATTACCTTAATTCCATACCTCGATTAATCTTAGAAGGGGTAGTAATTTCCATCAAGTGAGATAAGAATTACCTCGATTCCATGCCTAGTGCATTTAAAGCTCCATCAAAGTACATTGTCCATGATTGGTTGCAATTAGGACTTTTGATTCACATAAATAATATTGTATTAGAAGAGTAAGACTTGCCACCTGGCCAATCTTCTTGCCAAGGCATAGGCCTCGCATAAGCATTTGATAGGGTCGAGTTTGGTGGTTAGCCATATGGTGTGGTATAGCATGCATTGCCTTAATCTTTAAGCTGTCCAAGCTAGATTGCAACATGCTTCTCAACTCCTGAGTATTTATTTTCATATACTATGAACATTTTGCTCAAATAGTAGATAGCCTATTATTTCTTTCCTTACTCGTCATATTGGCCCAATACACAGCCTATAAACTTATTAGAAACTGATAAATACTGTTTGATCTTGTTGAAGGCTTTCTGGCATTCTCAGTCCAGTCTTTTATTTTCAAAGTAATCAAAAGATCGGATCGCATTTATTGGTCAGCTAATATATGAATCTGGATATTTAATTCAACCTTTCTAGGAGACTCTCACTTTCTTTTAGGTAGAAGGTAGTGGTAGTTTTTGAATGGCCTTAACTTTGTTAGGATCGACCTCTATCCCTCTTTCACTCATAATGAAGCCAAATAGCTTGCTGGATGTGACACCAAAGGTGAATTTTGTAAGGTTGAGTTTAAGTAGGCATTTGCGTAGTCATTTGAAGAGTTTTTAAATGTTGGCAACATGCTCACTCTTCTTTGGGGGTTGGCAATAATGTCATCCATATAGACCTCTATCTCTTTGTGCATGAGGTTATGGAGTAATGTCATCATTGCTCTTGATAGGTTGCCCAGTCATTCTTGAGTTCAAAAGACATAACTTTATAGTGACAAGTACCCTATATGGTTACAAAATTGGTTTTCTCCATGTCCTTAGGTGCCATTTTGATCTAGTTGTAACCTAAAAATCTATCCATGAAGGAAAATAGTGAATTTTTGGTAGTATTGTCTACTAGAATGTTGATGTGTGGCAAAGAAAAGTTGTTTTTTGGGTTAGCCTGATTTAATCCCTATAGTCTACACACATCCATGCCTTGCTATCTTTTTTAAAGACTGAGACTATGTTGGCTACCCATTCATGATACTTAGCTACTTTGAGAAATCCTACATTAAATTGTTTCTTTACTTTCTCTTTAAATTTTAAAAGCATCTCTGGTTTCATTCTCCTAAGCTTTTGTTGTATAGGCTTACATTCGAGTTTAAAAAGAAGTTTATGGACCATTATTTTAGTGTCTAATCTGAGCATGTCATTGTAGGACTAGGCAAACACATCTTGATATTCTTAAGGAAGGTTTATCAATTTGGTGAAGGTTAATAGGTTTATAGAGGTTTCAAAATTTATTTCTTTTTGATCTTCCTTTGTTCCAAGGTTAATGGTTTTGATAGGTTCCTTATGGGGTAAGATTTGTTTTTCTTCCTATTCACTTAACCTTAACATGTTTTGTGGCATGGGACCTTCCTCAAAATCACCCTCAAACTTGACCTCACTGGCATAAATGAATTTAATGTCGGCATGAATATTCATGTCACTTTTATCCAAGTACATGAAAATATGAAAAAACAACAATACAGGTAGAAAAAATACATAGAAAAGTCTAAGAGCTGGCAAGAAAAGTAAGAATGGACACAAGAGATGAAATGCATAATGCTTATCATTTTTGTTAATAATACTTAATAAAAGGACACCTATACAAAGGATCTTACAATGCTCTTGGATAGAAGCATGTAGGTTTAGTTCATAGGATTATTACGAAATAGACTTAAATAGCATATGAATCTTAGTTTCCATCCAAACACTTGGAATAAATCTTAGAGGGCACAGACTAGTCTCATGATTCATTGCTAATGTTCTTAACTCATCGATTACATTAATAAATTAGTCTCTGAATGCCTTGATCAAAATTATCACCATGTTGTCGAAAATAGTACTTAGATTCATACATCCTCCTAGACAAAACTTTCTCATAATGGTAGCATCATCATCGGTTCATGTCCCAAGTCTTAACCCAATAGATAGGCCAACTTTTTCTTTTGGTTTCTTTTAGCTTGCTTTCTTTCTACTATGCTTTAGGCTTGAATCCTAAACCTCTCTGTCAATCTAGTACACAAACCAAAGAGCAGTAGCAAATAACCTGGAGGTGCTTTTTGAGTCATCTTTTAGCTTAGGCATCCTTCTTGACAATCAACTTTGTACTCATTTGAGTGCTCCTTGATAGATGATGCTCAACCACTAGCAAACCTTCTTTAACAAAAGTAGCATTGACAAACTCAAATGACTGAAAAGAGGATTTTAAGAAATCTTTGTCAGGCATGATATACAAGGCACGATAAAAATGGTCTCAATAATGTTTTTCTCTTTTTCGATGCTGACAACCTTGCTTTCCGTGATGAATTTTAATTTCTAATGTAATAATGATGGTATTCCTCTCACAGAATAGATCCATGGCCTCTTGAGTAGTCTGTTATACAATAGAGCAATCTACATCAAATGGAAGTCTACTTCATATGTGCATGGGTTTATCAAGAGTAGGATGCTAATATTTCCCATGACCTTTCTATAGGTTCCATTGAAAGCTTGAATAACTGTATGACTATGCTTGATATGAAACACTCGCACAATTGCATCAATAGGCAATGTGCTGCCTTTGCAGTAGGATGTGATATGGAGAACTTTGTAACTTTTTCTTCCTCCATGGGGAATCTCATTATTCCTAAAGAAAATGTAATTGTTAGCAGTGATATTGCTTACCATTTAGTCCAACTAGCCGATGGGGATATCATAGCGAACATAGGCTTTATTCAAAACTTTCAGAAGGGAATTCCTATGTGCCTCAGAATTTAAGAATGGTAAGAGCATTGATATCTTTTTAGTTGTTTGTTCAACTTGTCAATGATGTTTATTCACTGTGCTTAATGAACTTAAGGAATTCCACAGCTACTTTCTCATTTACTAACTCCTTAATAGCTATCAGATTTGATTTTTTGGTCATGATCTTTGGCGTTGAGTGAAAAAGTAGTGTTATTTTCCTGTGTTTCGCATTTTGCTACGGCTAGGCCATAATAGTTGTCATTTCAAGTTAGGTGGCTAACCTTTGAGTGATTGACATTAAAGACTTGCTGACTAGACTCTCTGGTAATTATAGTTTTGTTTTCATACTTCTAAGGTATTGCTTTGTCATCCTTATAAAAGGAAAAATGATGGGAGTTGAATGATCAGTTTCGGCATAAATGGAATAACGGCAGCCTTGGCATCTAGCTAGTTGGCAAGCAAAACCAATAACCTTCCTATAGATACCCCATTTTCTTCAAAGATCATTTAAGGCATTTAAGGCCATCATCCAAGGCATCAGAGGTAATTATTTTGACCTCAGAAGCACAAGTTAATTTCTTATTATTTTTGATTAAAAAAAGGTAATTCAGAGAGCCATAGGCACATGCAAGTCATATTGGTGTATAGGTATTGATTCCAAGCTCTTACATTGCTAAAAATTCAAATTTTCACATGTAGTATTGATACAAGAGGGTTTCATATTGAGACTTAATGAGTGGTATTGATACTTAGCATGTTGTATCGATACAAAACTTGGTCGTAACTAAAATTGTGATTTTTGGTCAAATGTATCAATATTCAAGCAAGAGTATCAAAACAAGCTCATGAAGTATCGATACTACATACCTCTAAGTCTTAAGATTGGAAACATTTTTTGGCTCTTGGAATCGATACATGCTTTATTGTATCGATTCTCATGGGTAAAAATTAGCTTTTGTATTGATATAAAATGTTTTGCATCGATATACCAAGGCATTTTTACCCAGTTTGAGCCATTTTTTAGCCACTAGACCATTAATTTGAAAATTTCATTTAAACATGTTTCTTACACTAAAAATCATTAAAATTCATAGCAGGCTTCAACTTTGGGCTTGTAATTAGATTTAGATAAATTTTTAAGGCACAAATAGCTAATGACAAGGGACATTTTATGACATTATGCAAATTGCCAAGGGGTGAGGCTGATTTTTCTCAACACTTAGCTACATAAAGTGGCCCTGATCCACTAGTTTTGCTGAGCAAACTAATGGGTTTGCATGGCATCTAAGCATGGTACTTTGTCTTTGCATGAGATACGTGCACCAAAACCTTATAATGCCCTTACTTTTTGCATGTTTTGCATTCATAGTCACATGGCTATATATGCCAACTTTGGCTCTACTAATAGAGATACATACATAGACAAGAGAGAGCAGCAAACCTACCACGCAAACATTCCCAGCAAAGAAAGCGTTCACTTTCATACATTCTGTCAGTAGCCTTCAGCCACCAAAAAAACCAAAAACCTCTCTCCATTCCTATAGTTCTTTAAAACCACTAGTAGAAAACCTTCCAAAACCCTCTATTCCACTCATATCTCCTCTTAAAACTTCTTCCATCCACATCTAAACTGAAAAGCTCCTTCTTTTCATCACTTTCTTGCTGTTCAACATTAAAAAGAAGGAAGAGGTTGAGTTTAAAGTTGCACTCAAAGAAAAAGGTTGAACCTTGGAACTTTTGGTATATTTTTTCACCTTGCTCTACTTATTTTATTTTTCAGCATTTGCATCATTCTAATAACCTCTTTATGCTACTATGTGCCTTTTAAGATTTTTATGCATTATTGTGGCCTTAGTTATGGTAGTCTTAGGATTTTGATGATCTTCTTGATGCCTTGATGTTGCTTGGATGATCAAATATGCCAATGTTTTATTTTTACCATCACAATAGTCTTTGTTCATGCATTTCTTGCCATGTTTCACCCACCTTCACATATTCATCTTATATTTGAATGATCACCCTAGCAAAATCCACATAAGCATGTTCATGCATTTTCTTGCATCTTAAGTTTCATGAAAAAAATGCTTTCTTGAAAATTCCAGCATGCTTTCTTTTGGTTAAACATGTTCATACCATCATACATGGCTTGATTCTAGATATCATTTATAAGTCTAACATTCCCATACATCTTACTTGTCATCATTTTATATTTTAGCCATCTTTTCCCTTGTCAAAATACCTTCTTATTTGTTTGAATGTGTTGTCCATATTCACTGTTATGCATTTCATTCATAAAATTTTTATCAAGATGTATGCTTGTTCATTTTTAAAAAATCTAATTTTCGAAAAAAACCCCAAGTTAACCTAATGTTAACTCCAATAGATGGACATTAGCATTTATTTAATGTTTTCACTAAATTAGTCCTCCAATTTTGGAGACAAATAAAACTATCTAGGCCTGGATTCATGGATGAATAAACTTCCAAGTGTTGTTTTCTTATAAAATGATCATTCTATTTTATAAAACATTAAGCCTTGATCTTGAGTGTAATACCCTCATTTGTGGCATGGTTAGTAGGTTATTTTATTGTCCTAAACTACTTTGAGGATTATGGTATGAATTCATGATGCCCATTTTATGCATTCTTTTCTATCACAGATGTTCGAACATCCTTAGCTCAAGTCTAATCTTGAGAAACTTGAAAATAGAAAAAAATTCCTCTGTTTTGCTTTGGAAGCATGGTACCTACCATTAATAAATTATTTTTGAGACCAAACATATTTTTCTATAATTTTGTAATATTTTTCCATGAAAAACCATTGAATTACCTTTCTAATGGTGTCTCGTTTACACCTAGATCATTTCAAATGAGGGAGTTATGATTTTTTAAACCTTTGCTATCCAAAACCTTTAGAACCAGCAAACTCCATTCTGATAGCGCCATTTCAGCCCACAAGATGATTTTTCTCAATTTTCTATATACTTTTCATAAAAATTTTATGAAACTCCCTTTTTGGAAATGTATTGTTTGTGATTTAATTATGCCGAATAAGTTTGAGATGATATTTCAAAATTTACTATGCCTTTTTCCCTGCATAGGCTGCCAATGTCAAACCAAACCCAATTTCAAAAATCAATTCCACTTTGGAATGTTTTATATTAAACCTTATTAAGTCAACTTCCCAATGGTATCTCACCTGATTCCTAAAACTTTGAATTTTCCCGGAACAAATTTGGAATGAAAAATAGCTTTATGTTGTCCCCTATTTTTGCAATTAAAATCAACCTAACTTTCCAGACCACTTTTATAGAGACGTTTGAACTTCTCAAAGTGTACCTAATTGACTTATCGTGAGGTCACATGATAAAACGCAAGTCATCTAGAGACAGATCAAAGCTAAAAAAATTTATTTAAACTCTCGGGTTCCATTTTCAAAATACTTTTTTTTTCCAAAATATCCCTTTTCTCCATAAATATTAAAATTTTCATTTTTGAGGATGCTCTAGCCCCACTTTTTGAAGGGATACTCCAACCTCGTTGTCCATTGAAAACATAAATTTTCTCTCTCAGACATTTTGAGGATTGCTAATTAAAACCTTTTTTTGAACATGCCCAAAATTTTCATTTTTAGGATACTCCAACCTTACCTTCCGAGAAGATACTCTAATCCTACTTTTTATCAAAAGTTTGAATTTTTTTCTCTCTCTTGAAACTTCCTAAACGGGCTTTTGATCAGAACCTTTTTTTGAACATGTCTAAAACTATCACTATTGGGGATACTCTAACCCCACCTTTCGAGGGGAGGCTTTAACCTAACTTTTCACAAAAAATCCTAATCCTTTCTCCCAAATATCTCGAGTTATTTTAATCAAAACCTCTTTTCTTGTTCCTCAAGTTATCGTCAAATCCAAACACATCTTAAAGTTGTCATCCTGGTTATTCTTCAATAATCAAAGACAGTTACAAGATACATCCTGATCTTCCTTTATTTTCTTTATGTTTTATGTGTGATTATTCATAGATATGATGATTATAGACTTTTTCGTATTACTAACATTTTTTTTGTAGTAACCATTGTACCTTCATATCTTAAAGTCATTTTCATAAATTTTAAGTTAATGTAGTACGTTGGTATCTCTTCAGTGCCTAACTCGAAATATCTGAATTTTTAAAATTTAATCTAGAGATTGTTTTCATAAAAAATTCCTATGTTTGCTACATCCTCAGGGTGCATAGGTGATATAAATTTTCTTCCAAAACTTGGATCTATAGTTTTCACCAAAAAAATGCATTAAAGGAGATTATATCAAATAATGATAAAGTGAAACCAATTAAATCAAAATAAAGCAAGATATAGTTAGCAGGTACTAATTTAGGGCATCATGGAGGTGCTAATCCTTTCGTATGTGTAACCAACTTTCAAACCCAATTGATGAATCTCTAAACCTTATAGACCTTGAAATCGATGTTTTGAGTTTTGTAACTGAGAGTATTGTTTTTAATAGGCATCCAATCATGCCTAGCCCAAAATAATCAGCAATGATTTTAAATTTATGGCCACTTTACGATAGCTTCTCGAGGCTAGTTGAATGGGGGTTTCACTCGATGGTCTTTCTCTCTTTCATATCAATACGTTTCATTCAAATCTCGATCAAAAGATAACCTAAAGGATTAAGCACACCACCATATTAATCTTTTAAGTTGCATGAGCTTGCTTTGGTTCGACCGTACGTAAAAGGGCATATGGTGATAGCTTGGCGACTCCGCTGGGGACTCAATTAGAGAGTTAGGTCAACAACTAGCTATGTCTCACTCGGTTCTTGGTTTTTGGCTTCCATCATTATTTAGATATAATCCCTTTTTATCTTTATCTTGTAACCTTTTATTTTTTAGGGTTTTTTTTTGTGATTGTCGGGGACTACTCTATTCCAAAATACATATCGATTTGAATAAGTATGGTAATATATGGGTAAAATAAAAGTTTGATTAGTTCCCCAACACATGCTGTGCACATGCATTTGCACTAGATTCCCACCAAACTCTATAGTGAGGTTAGTAGCCTAATTATTAGGGGGAAGTGAGCAACCCACCTTCGTGAAAAATCCTTCGCTACCCCTTTGCATTTGCATAAGGAAATACATCATCGGATTAAACCCGTTCTGCTAAACCCCTGATGGGCATAGGATGAAAGTGCTTTGACTATCCTTACCAGATGGAGGAGTGATTTAGATACCAATTTAGGCATCAACTTAAACCCATATAGTGAATCCTATGAACCAAATCATGTCAAACATACTGAAGCGCTACTAGATAATCAGAGAGTACGGTCACTCAAGGAAACACTTCTTACCTTTACTTTATATGCCATGATTATGTGGGTGATGGTAGAGGAATATTGCACCTGCAATTATTATTTTATATCATAATCATTTTTAGGTATGTAATTATGTCCTATGGTTAACCTTTTACAATAAATGTGTAACGACAAGCGAATGTCATCACCTAAAATGCCCTGTGTCATTTTAAGAGAGTCATATCTGACCTAAGAAGGCCGTCATTCTCTCTAAATGATGGCTTCATGTGTGTTTGCCACAGGTGGTGATGAATAAACATCACTATTTAATCGATCAATTTTATCCCCACAAGGTATCATGTTACCTTACTAAGGGCAATTTTTACTCGAACACACCATTATGCTATCTGTTTACCATTACAATTATGGTGTTCACCCCTAAGCATCTTATAACCTGTTATTCAGGTAATGTTTTTGATGCATTTTTGTTGCTTTTCTTTTATTCCACTATTCTTATGCTTATTGTTTTCTATGGTCACTAACTTGTTCCCTTTTTGTTTTTTGTTTGATGCATGCATCATTTCGTCATAGTCATTATCATCATGAGTCAATTGGTCAATGGTTTAGTGTTCAGCAAGGGGTGTTTGTCATGGAGCAATAGTTAACCTCTAATCTTAAGTCTTTTAAAGAAGTTCAAGAATGGTCAAAGCACTGACAGTGTGAAGATGGGGATGTTTTTAGACTAGGGTATGTCTCAATGATGAATTAAAGGGTTAACATAGGGTATTGTCTGAATGATTGGCAAGATTTGAAGCAGATATGGGCCAATTAGAATGAAATTAGGAGGGAATCACTCAGGAAGAGATACGAAGACATAGCCCTCTTACTCTAGGTTTGTTTGGATGATGACATGTTATGAGCAGTGTCTCAGTTCTTGAATCTAATATATCAACACTTCACCTTCAACTGTGAAGATTTGGTCCCCACAGTTGATGAATATAACAAATTACTCAATATTGAGAGAGCCAAGACTGATAAAACATACTGTAAGGCTTTACAACCTCTATCTTCTTTAAGCAAAGATTAGCTAAGATTCTTAGGGCAACAAAGTCCTAGAATGAAGTCGTACGAGGACAAAAGGTAATAATGAGTGTATATCACGGGCTAGTTTAAAGGCAGTAGTTATGATACCATGGATATTAGAAAAATCCAAGATATCTTTGCTTTGGCAATATATGGTCTGGTCGTATTTTTGAAAACACTAGGCTATGTTGAAGCAACAGCAGTAGATCTCTTTCCTTGATCATGCTGCAACATTAATCCTATACTTGTTATCATCATTCAAACCATTTGAGCTTTCAGTTTTTACAAGAAAATAGATGCAGTTCGCTTCATTATATGCACACCACTTATTCACATTTGGCTTGTTAGCCACTTTTGCCTTAAAGAGAGAAGAATGTCATATAATTTCTTGCTTATCTCAGCCCTATCTCCAAAGTCCTTGGGAAAAAATGGCCCTAAGACAAGCTCAAGGGGCAATGGTGCAAGAATTTTGAAATCTTAAGGGAAGAGGTGAGATGGAAGGCCTTTTGGTTTTCACCATAAACAATCATATATAGATGCAGATATTACAATTGTGTACCACTTATGGGATTATGGAGAAGCACTAGCTGTGTACCCATCTTAATCTTGTAACAATTTCAGTGCAAAATTGATACCCATCTAAGACCAAGAGCAACAGTATTTTAACTATGGTGAGACTAGTTACTAATCTAAAATTCAGCTAGCCTTCCATGCTTAGAAACAAACCTATTGTATAGAGAGGGACTAGAAAGGAAGTAGTATGACTCTAAGATATGATGAATGGAGGGTCCATCGCATCAATGATGCCTTACCTTTAGCTAAAACTTATAAGTGTAAGTTGATGAATTCCCTTATGAGATAAAATTACTCAAGCTAGAATTCGAGAAAGAAAAGGTAACCTTTGATAAGGAAATCATTCATTTGAAAGGAGAGAAAATCAATTAGAAATAGACTTCTATTTTTGGGATAATGAAATGAATCACGTCGTTAAGGAGAAAAATTGATTTAAAGAGGATGTTGAGAGTCTAACAAAAGACTACGTGCCACTTAGTAAAGCAAACAAAACTTGATGCCTTGGTAAGTCATTAGCAAAATGGAAGCTAGAGATTTTACCCTTGAAAATATGCTGCATTGATGAAACGAAAAAGCCAGGGCCATAGAGAGAAGCTTCTCAGAACTTGTGCCTTTATGTCAATTTAATAAAAAAAAGAATAGATGCCTAGATGCTTGAATTGGAGACTTAAGAGCAAATCAAGTCGAGAATGAAGTTTTAATACTCAAAATCAAAGATTGAGGGCATTTTCTACAAGCTTATCAAGATCGGGTTGATGAACTACTAAAGGCCTCTGAGTGGTGGGAACAAGAGTGGCTACAAATGGTTGATCAAGCATGCCAAAATTATCAAAACTGCTATCGCCATCTTACCAAGCAGATTCAGGTAGCCTAGTTAGAGGTTGAGTACATGATGGATATAGCCTAATTCTTGACACATGACAACTTGCCCATCGAGGTCCATGAACAAGAACTGCTATATTTCTTGGAACATGTGATCAAACGATGTAACCATGTTAGGCAGTACCAAATGTAATCATGTGTACTAGGGACATTTTGTTACTTTAATGGAAGACACTATGGGTGAAATTTTTCCTTAATCCAATTATCCTTTTTGCATTTGCATGACTAACTTTACTCTGTCATTGCTTTATTCTTGTATGTCATTTATCATGATGATTACATACTCATCGACATCTCATCAAACATGCTCACAACACATCATAAAGGTCAATCAGTAATAGTCTAAAGTGAAGATGCCTTAAAACATGAAACCTATAATTTATTATCGGTATAACATGCTCAATCACTAAAGCCATTGAGAATAATCACCAAGCCTGCATCAAGTAACTTGAGCTAATGCGTAGAGAGTATTAGGAGCAATCAGTCTGTAAAATTGAGGAACTCCAAGCTTAGGTTGTAAAATTGACTAAGCCATTATCCAAGGTTTTGAAACAAAAAGTGCAAACAAGCACCGGTGATTTAGGAAAGAATCGGTCAATGTTGATGGCAATTTTAATAGTGGTGTTAAAGCCATTAATGCTTAGAAAGGGGAATTACATGGATAGCATCCTCCGGCAACAATGATTCCATTAAATCAACCATATATTTATATTAACCTAGCAATGGTACCTTATCTAGTTTAAGGATTTTCGAGGCAGCCATCCATTGGTATATAAGTCTAGATCCCGTAAGAATGCAAACATAGGCAAATTTCGCTCGTGCTTTCCTTGATCAATATAAGCATGTATCACACTAGGCCTTGGATCATCTTTCCTTTATGAACATGGAAAATAAAGCCTCTAAAAGCTTCAAATAGTATGCTTAAAGGTGGAGAGAAGAATTAACTCAAGTTTATCCTCTTTTGACTAAAACAGAAATGGCGATCATGTTTATCGACACCCTGCGAGCTCCCTACTATGAAAAGTTGGTAGAAAATGATAACTCTATAAAATAAAGTTATTTAGTCTCATTATTCATATTAAATTAGCTAAGTCTTAGAGATTTTATTTAATAGTTTTTAATTTAACATTATTTACTTTCCTTATAATTTAATTGCTTAGTTATTTAAATATTTTCCATATTTTTGTAGGTCAAATCTAAAAGGAGTTTCCAAAAGTGTAACAACTTAATCAACAAGTAAATTGGGCTCAATCAAAAAGAGTGATTAAGTTTAGCAAATTTCAAAAATAATATTTTCAAGCTACTTAGAGACCAAGTTTGTACCTTTAGTGTTTTGCCTATAAATAGGAATCTTATGACTAGACTTACAGAAAGAATAACAGAGAGAATTATAGATATTCTATAGTTTTATTTTTCTAGTTCTTGGAAGAGGAGAGAAGCCCCGATAATATTCCAAAAGCTAGAGAAATTCTGGAGAAGCTTGAAGATCAAAGATCCATTCAATCTTAATTTTCTATTTCTCTTTACTATTTATATCTTTCTTCTATTATTTATGATGGTGAAACTCCCTGATTTTATATTTTATATATTTTTTATGAACTAGTTTATTTTTCTAGGGTTGCAATGGAACTTAATATGTAATTTGAATTATTTTATTTTATTTTTTTGATTTAATAATATTTGAATTGTTTGTTCAATCTTGTTTTTAATGCTTCTAATTGCTTGATCACCAATTAGATTGATTTGGTAACCTTAATGAACTTGGAAAAGGGAATTTTGTGTTAGATCTGGATTGAATGACATATGTTTCATAATTCATTTATTACGATGAATTGATTTGCATGTTAGATAGGAATATACGAGCATGCCATATATAACCAAATTAAAGTCTAGGCTTAATGAGTTTCTTTTAATTTAATTTGCATAGGAATATAGTAAATTGATTAAGAGAGATATTTTTATAAGACCATCGGAAGATACTTATAAATAAATTAGAACTCTAGGTTAATAACTCATTATTATTAGTCAAGTTAAGAGAATAGGGTTTTATTCAAATAAAGTGTTGGGAAAAATTGTAATCCTAGGCTTCCATTATTTATTATTTGCTTTATTATTATTATTATTGTTATTATTGTTTTTAATTGTTTGTTTGAATAATAGTAAGTTGTTTTGATTTTAGTACTTAAGAAATTTAGTATCAATTTCTCATGGGATCGACACTCTACTTCATCACCATATTACTTATCGCGATATGTGCACTTGCATGGTTAATTCTAACAATAGAAAACACCATGAAATATTTTGCCAATATGGTTATATCAAGTGAAATGATTGATAATGTTATCAACTTGGCAATATATCCATTAGAGAATCATCTGGGTCAAGTAAAAAGTCAACGGCTAAGGGTAAGGAGAAATACGTGAATGCTGTTAGCAAAAGTCTTACAAAGGTCACTCGAAATCCATATTTAGCATAAAGTATGTACTTCCCAAACATGGCATATCTAGGTTTTAACCCCTACTTACTAGTATCGTAACCAGTTCATTCTACCAGGTTCACTCTAGCAATGAGCTTCGCACCAAATCCCATTCAAAACATGGCCTAGAGTGCATAATTCTATAATACAAACAGTACAAGCACTGCAAACAATCAACAAGCACTGTGAGAAAAGGAACACTGTGAGTCATTTCCTTAATGCTATAAAGAGATTCACCCCTGTCTATTGATAGGCCAACTACTGGCCCTGGTATTCATAAACCTAAGATCATTGCCACATCCTAAATGGTATAATGAGAATGCTTATTGTGAGTACTATGCTAGAGCACAATGTTACTTTGTTGAAAATCACACCTTGCTCAAGAAAAAAGTGCAAAGCTTATTAAAAAAAGGTGTGAGCAAGGTTGAAAGAGGGCTTAGACCTAACATTGAGCCAATCCATTTCCTAACCATGTAGAGCTAAGAGTGAATACAGTGACTGATAAGAAAAGATGTTGGGTCGAAATAAGCATCAAATAAGTCAAGACCCTGATGAGTAAGGTGTGGTAGGCTTTTGTGAAGGTTGGAATAGTGTCCGGTGTTAAAAACCAGAGTAAGGAAACCACTGAACCATTTTACTGCAACTAATGTTTAGGGCACATTTTGCAACATTACCTAATTTTCCTAGGGATGGTCCAAGGGTAATGACCATTTTGAAATTGAGTTCTATGAGGAATGGGATGAGTACATCGGTCTATCTATTAATGCCATAATGAAGAGAGACCTACCATTAACTGGATATTAAGTTTTTTCTTTCTCATGAACATGGAAAGGAGAGCTAACAAAAGTTTCAAGTAGTACACTTTGAAGTGGAAGGAAGAGGCCCCCTAAATTCACCTCTTGTTAACAGAAAAAAAACATGATTGTTAAGTTTGTTGGCACATTACAAACTCCTTATTATAAGAAGATAATAAAGAGCTACCTTAAAAACTTCGTAGATGCAGCCATATTATGTGGAATGATCGATGAAACCATGAAAAATGGCTTGGACAATAGAAATACCCTCAAGGCAAAAGAAAAAAAGTTAAAGCTAAACAAAGGCCAAAATCTAGTGTTGGAACTAGCTCATCCTAGGCTCATACTGAATCTGATGCAAAGAAAATAGGTATTGAAGAGAGTTGCAAGATCATAAAGAATATAGACAAGGCCAGGACGTCAATGAATCTAGTTTGGCAAATCTTGGTACAAGCTGATCTGGTCAGCGGGGCTAAAAGGATAAGGGAAGAAACCCATGACTTCTGTGATTTTCATACTATTTATGGCCATACTCTTCAAATGTGTAAAGAATTTCATGCTATGGTTCAAAGAATAATGAATAAAGGCAGCATTAAATTCTAAGATAAAAAGCAAGCCTTACATACCCAATCAACAAATATGGTATCATTTATCAATGCCACAAACAAGGATAAGAGTAATCATCTTTATGGGGTTGGAAGGCTATTGGTCTTATTTGATACCTGATCGAGAGTCAAAGTTACCCATGTTTAGCCTATGTTAAAGATTATCATTTAACTTCCATCCCCTTTCCCTTATAAAGGCAACAAGATAATTCGTTAAAAATATGAAAGCAAAACTTTAATCACCAGAGAATATAGTTAGCAAGTAGTCAATGTCAACTTTTTAAGGGTAAGCCATCTAACCGTGTGACTTGAATAAGCTCTCTAGTGATGCATCTTGTATCCAAGATAGTCACATAGTCATGCAAGCATTTGATGGAACTTATAGAGACATTATGGGAAACATCACCATTTTGCTCCAAATCGGTTCATACATTTATGAGGTTGACTTCCATGTGATAGATATTACTCCATTATATAACTGCCTATTGGGAAGGCCTTGGATTCACTCTATGGAGGTAGTGCCATCATTATTGCATCAAAAGCTGAAATTCATCTTTGAAAACAAAGTTATTAGCATCAACGAAGAAGAAGATATTATTACTGCTACTTTCATTGATGCCTTATATATTGAGCCTAATAAAGATGTTCTGAAATCTTTGTTTCAGTCCTTTAAGTTCATCAATGCCACTTATGTCAAAGAAGGGTTGCTAATGCTTGGGTATCATTTAACAAAAAGCATTTATGTGGGTTTAAAGTTAACCATTGGCAAAGGTGCTTTGGTTGGAGAGGGACTTAGAAAACATCTTCATGGAATTGCTAGAGCTCTACAAGTTAGAAACCAGACTAACAAAAAAGGGTAGAGTTTAAGCCTAATTCATAACAAAAAAGAAAACAAGCTCAAAAAAACCATGAGAAAAGGATATCCTGCCTGTTAGGGCAAGTCTTGAGACAAAAGTCAATGATATTTCCACTGTTCTAAGAAAGTTTTTATCTAAAGGGATATGTGAATGTCACCTTTAATAATGCTTCACTTGTATTGAACAAGGCATTTAGGGATCTCTCCATTAATGTGATTGATGAGCTAGAAATATTAATAATAGTCCAAGAGACTAGTCTATGCATTTTAGGGTTTGTTCTAAGTGTTTAGACTAAAATCGAGATTCTTGTACTGTTCAAGTCTGTTTTAAAGTAATGTTATGAAGTAAAACTATGTGCTTCTGCCCAAAAGCATTGTGGGATCCTTTGTATAGGCAACCTTTTATTAAGTATTATCAATGAAAATGACTAAGCATTATGCCTTTAATCTTTTATGCCCACTTTTATAATTGTTGCCAACCTTTAAACCTTCTTCTACATATTTTTTTGCCTTTATTGTTTGTTTTCCATATTTTTAGGTACCTAAGTAAAAGTGACATGAATATCCATACTGAGATTCTAGACATCAATTTCGAGTAACCAATCTACATCAGTGAAGTCAAGTTCAAAGGAGATTTTAAAGAGAGTCTCATACCCCCAGACCTGTTAAGATTAATTGAATAAAAAGAAAAAAGATTTTATCTTACAAAGAGCCTACTGAAACCATAAACTTGGTAACAAAAAAGAAGATTGTAAAAAGGCCAAAATTGGAACCTCTATAAACCTATCAACTCGAATAGAATTGATAAACCTCTTCCAAGAATATGGGATGTGTTCGCCTGGTCCTATTAGGACATGCTTAGATTAGATACCAACATAGTGATCCATAAACTTTCCCTCAAACCTGAGAGTAAGCTAATACAAAAAAATTCTAGAAGGATGAAATCATAGATGCTTCTAAAGATTAAAAAGGAAGAAAAAAATAATTTGAGGTAGGATTTCTCAAAGTAGCTAAATATCGTAAATGGGTGGCCAATATAGCTTGTCCTTAAAAAGGATGGAAATGTGCAAATGTGTGCATCATAGGGACTTAAACTGAGGTAGCCTAAAAGACAATTTCCATTTGCCTCTAATTAATACCCTAATAGACAACACTTCCAAAAATGTACTATTTTCTTTCATGGATGGATTTTCAAGTACAACTAAATTAAAATGGTAGCTGAAGACATGGAGAAAACTACCTTTGTGACCATTAAGCCATTTCTTGCTATAAAGTAATGCCCTTCAGACTCAAAAATGTTAGGGCAACTTCCATGATCTCATGCACTAAGAAATAAGGTCTATATGGATGATATGATCACCAAATCATCAAAGGAGGGTGAGCATATTGCCAACTTACAAAAACTCTTTAAACGGCTTTGTAAATACTAGCTCAAGTTAAATACTACCAAATACACCTTAGTATCATAGCTAACAAACTACTAGGCTTTATTGTGAGCAAAAAAGGAATAGAAGTTGATCCTGACAAAATCAAGGCCATTCAAAGCCTACCACCACCTTGAACCCAAAAATAAGATAGAGGTTTTTTGAGAAAATTAAACTATATAGCCTGATTTATATCTTAGTTGACTAACAAATGCGATCTAATCTTTTAGCTATTCTAAAAACAAAATCTTAGATAATGGAATGAATAATGCGAAGAAGTATTTGATAAAGCCAAACACTACCTTTTGAACCCACTAATACTTATGCCATCAATACTAGTTGACCTTTAATCTTGTATCTATTAGTTTTTGATAGGTCCATAGGCTATGTATTGATCAACATGATGAGTCAGGCAAAAAGGAACAAGCTATCTATTACTCAAGCAAGAAGTTCACAGAGTGTGAAAATAACATTCAACAGTAGAGAAATTATGTTGTGCCCTGGTCTAGGCCACTCGGAGATTAAGGTAATACATGCTATACCATACCACATAGCTAAGTGCCAAACTCGACCCCATCAACTATTTATGTGAGGCCCCTACCTTGTTAGGAAGATTGGCTGGGTGGCAAGTCTTGCTCTCTAAAAATGACATCATGTACATAAACTAAAAAGCCATTAAAGTTAAGGCAATAGTGGACTTCTTAGAAAGCCGAGCAATGGATGACTTCCAACCTTAGGACTTCGAATTTCCTGATAAAGATCTGATGTGCATATCCAAGGTAAAAAACACTATCGATTGTAGTTCATCTTGGAAAATGTACTTTGACAAAGCTTCAAATGCATTGGGGCATGGAATGGAGTAATTCTTATCTTACCAGATGGGAACTACTACCCCTTCGTGATAAGATTAAATTTCGATTGTACCAACAATATAGCTGAATATGAAGCCTATGTCATGGGACTCCAAGCTACTATTAAAAGGGGTATCAGGACTTTAAGAGTATTTGGTGGTTTGACCTTATTCATCTACTAACTAAAAGAGGAATGGCAACGCCTGATGCTAAACTAGTTCATTATGGGAAGCTATCTCAGGACTCAGAAAAAAATTTAATGATATTCACTTTTACCTTTTACCTCAGAAAAAAACTAGATAGTTAATGCCTTTGCTACCTTGTCATCCATCTTCAAAGTGAATCAAGA
This sequence comes from Adansonia rubrostipa, assembly GCA_038381775.1. Taxonomy (NCBI): domain Eukaryota; kingdom Viridiplantae; phylum Streptophyta; class Magnoliopsida; order Malvales; family Malvaceae; genus Adansonia; species Adansonia rubrostipa. The sequence goes on from JBBYHM010000015.1 coordinate 5,259,270, forward strand.
ATTGGATGTTACCCTTATTCAGATGAGGATTTATACAACTTTTGCATATTGTCAAAATGTCAAAGAAGAGAATGATGGCCTACCATGGTATAATGACATCCTTCTGTATATCAAAGATCAACAATACCCTAAGTATGCTATTGAAACAAGAGAACCATCCAAAGAATAGTTTGTGAGCTTCATTTTGGATGGTTGAATTTTACATAAGAAAGGCTATGATTAAGTGTTACTCCGATGCTTGGATGCCTTCGAAGCTAAAAGAATTCTTAAAGAAATCTATAAAGGAATCTGTAGTACACACACTAATAGACACTGAATGGCTAAACAAGTCATGGAATTAGGCTATTATTGGTTGACTCTTGAAAATGATTGCATTGATCATGCTCAAAAGTGCCACAAATACCAAATCTACGCAGACAAAATCCATGTCCTGCCATCACCTTTACATGTTATGATAACTCTATGCCTTTTTCTTTGTACAGCATGGATATGATAGGACCGATTACACTTAAGGCTTCTAATGAACATCGCTTTATTTTGGTTGCTATTAATTATGTCCCCAAATAGGTAGAGGCAACTTCCTATGCCAACATTACCAAGTTTATTATGTGCAAATTTGTAAAACAGAACATTATCTGTAAATATGGGCTTCCTAAACAAATGATCATAGATAATGCACGTAATTTGAAAAGCAAGATGATGTAAATAGTTTGTTCCCAATTTAAATTTCAACATTATAACTTGGTGCCATATCATTTGAAAATGAATAGGGTAGTTGAAGCAGCCAACAAAAATATTAAGAGAATAATCAAAAAGATGGCTAAAACATATAAAGATTAGCACTAAAAATTGCTTTTTGCATTATATGCCTATCGCACAGTAGTTTGAACTTTTATAGGTGCCACCATATTTTCCTTGGTTTACAGCATAGAGGTTGTTCTACCTATTAAGGTTGAAATCCCCTCACTTAAAGTCTTGATGGAATCATAACTTGAAGAATCCAAATGGGTCAAAAACTGATATAAACAGCACAATCTCATCCAAGAGAAAAGAATGAAAGCCATCTGTCGTAGGCAAATGTATCAAAAATGCATGATAAGAGCCCATAACAAAAAGGTCCATCCTCATTAGTTTCAAGAAAGTGACCTAGTGCTCAAACAAATCTTCTCTATTCAGAAAGATGCTCATGGAAAATGAAGTCCCAATTGGGAAAGGCCATACATGGTTAAGCACATGTTTTCTAGAGGAGCCTTGATTTTAACAGAGATGGACAATAATGATTTGCCTAATCCTATCAATTCCAGTTCCATCAAGAAATACTATGCCTAAAAATATCCAAGGTTAAAGATTCGAAAAGGCTTTTTATCTTTGTTTTTCTTTTCTTTTACAAAAGAGAATGGGTCTAAGAAAGCAAACTTGCTCAAGTTGAAAACCCAAAAAGCAGGCATAATCATCCTAAATCTCATTAAGATTTGAGTTAATCAAAAACCACCCTTCCTTGACCAAAACACCAAATTACAACTTGACCCACATATTATATGCTGACTTATTCTATCAAATCTCGTTCTTACTCTCGCTAAAAAAATGATGTTTGCCTAAGCCATCCCACCATAAAGTAGTTTAAAGAATCTTTTCATGAGTCAACCAACATCAAAAGAATTAACCACTTGAGAAAGATCTCCAAAAGCACTCAATAGAGGATTCATGTTATCGGCATTAAAGGCTAAGTAATTGAAAAAAACCACTTTTAACTCTTTTATAACTTCAAATCTTTTGTGATATCAAAATTTATCATAACTTGTACCATCTTTTTTTAATACAATCACTTGATTTCTATCAAAAGTTCTTTTGTAACTTCTACATCCCATGTTGCATCATGTTTATCGTTTAATTGATAATGCTTGATAAATGAAGATAACTGATAAAAAGAGTTTCTAGCATTACTTTGAAAGATAAAACTCTACAGGAATTTTTCTTTACGTCCAAAGATCAAGAGTGAACTTTGCAACTATAGCTGGTCTTACCCTTAGACCTATATATCCTAAAGACATGTTCAAAACCTTCCCCTAGCAAACCTCGGCGTAAAGTAAGGGGTAAAATTTTTTTTCCAAATATCATCAAAACAACTAAAATTTAGGTTAGTCCACTTAAGTCACCAAAAACACCCTCAAATTAGAATTGACAAGAGAAATCCCAACTAGGAAACTTAGCTCAATAAGAAATCCCCAGTCAGAGGTCATTTGAGCTCAAGACCTTCCCTTCTTTTTACAATCAAGGCTTATCCATACACTCTGAAAACAATCTTGAATAAGCTTGGTAAATCCTAAGAAAAAGATCATTCTATCAAACTTGGCGAAGAATAAATGATTGAAATGGCCAAGATTAATTGCTAGATTAAGATTTAAAAATCAGCACCTCTATCATGCATTTACATTTTTATGCATTATTCATACAATAGGTACAAACTCTCATGCATAGGAGCCATGTTAGCAAAAAACTTCAAGTATAATTTCCTATTTTTAAAAAACTTTAAAAGGTTCTGGGTAAGAATTCTTGACCTCACAAGCTCACAAATCAAAAAGCTATCTAAGAAAGGTACTTAGATTCATATTGCTTAGGCCATAAAGAGCTAGGTACTTAGATTCATATTGTTTAGGCCATAAAGAGCTAGATACCTTTTTTAGTCCATAAAGAGCTGGATGCCATTTTTTCCTTTTAAGTCCACAAAGAGCTGGATGCCTATTTTCTTTTAGCGCACAAATAGCTGGACACACTTTTTTTCCTTTATAATTCACAAAGAGCTAGATGCCTTTTTCTTTTTAGTCCACAAAGAGCCAAGCACTAGTTGAGTTGGTCTTCAAAGAGTAACGCATCATCCAAGCCTATCCTCAAAGAGTATGGCACCAACTGAGTCTATCTGTAAAGAGTAGGGCACCAACTGAGTTCGTGCTTAAAGATGAGGTCACCAACCGAGTCCATCTTCAAAGAGTAGGGTACCAATTGGGTCTATCTTCAAAGAGCAGGGCAATAACTGAATCTATCCTTAAAAAAGTATGTCATTAAGCAAGTTTATCCTCAAGGAGTGTAACACCTATCGAGTCAAAGTCCAGATTAGCTAAGGCCTATCTTTAAAGGTCAAACCTTAGAAAAGAATAAAAAATTTTGCAAGGAGGTCAAACCTTACAAAAATTGATCCAAACTTTTATTGAATTGTTGCGAATGTATTATGGTTATCATGGCAAAACATTAATTTAATTTTATTTTTGTAGGAATTTAAGAAACCTCACCTTATTTGAATAAAATGATGTTTATTTTTCTATACCCTATTTTTTATAATTAGAATAGCCAAAGAGAGGCAGCTATAGACTCCTCATTTTGTCTAGAGATTATCTAAGGCATTGAAGGCCATTATCCAGGGCATCGAAGGTAATTATTTTGAGCATATTTAGAAGCATGGTTAATTTTTCATTTTTTTTTACTAAAAAGAGGTAATTCAAAGAGCCATAGGTACGTGCCAGTCATGTTAGTGCGTAGGTGTTGATACCAAGCTTTTACATCATTAAAAATTCAATTTTCACATGTAGCATTGATATAAGATGGTTTGGTATTGAGACCTAATAATGGCATCAATACTTAGCATGTTTATATTGATGCAGACCTTAGCGATAGTTAAAATTATGATTTTTGCCAAAGGTATCGATATAAGCCCATGAAGTATCGATATATACCTTTAAATCTCGAGATTGAAAACCTTTTTGGCTTTTGGTATCAATACATGCTTCATTATATTGAAACTCATGGGTAAAAATTACCCTTTGTATTGATACAAGATGTTTTATATTGATACACCAAGGCATTTTTGCCTAGTTCAAGCCAGTTTTTAGCTGTTACACCATTGATTTGAAAAGTGGATTCAAACATGTTACTTCCACCAAAAAGCATTAAAATTCATACCAGGCTTCAGCTTAGGCTTGGGATTGGATTTAGATAAAATTTTGAGGCTCTTACATGTTTTCCTTTTGTAGTAACCATTATGTATTCATATTTTAAAATCAATTTTCAAAAATTATAAGGTAATATCCCATGTCGGAATCTCTCCTATGCTTGACTTGAAATATCCAAAGTTTTAAAATTTAATCTATAGATTATTTCCGTAAAAAATCCTTATGTTCCCCATATTTTTAAGGCGCATAAGTACTATAAATTTTCTTCCAAACTCAGATCTATAGTTTTCAAAAAAAATCCATGTATTTTATCATTATATTGAAATAATGATAAAGTGAAACCAATTAAATCAAAACCAAAGAGAGATATAACAAGTACGAATTTTGGATGTCATAGAGGTTCTAATCCTCCCTATACTTAACCAATGTTTAATTGCAATCAATGAATTTTTGGACCTTGTAGACTTTGAAATTGGTGTTTTGAGTTTTGTAACTTGGAATACTATTTTTAATAGGTATCCAATCATGCCTTGCCCAAAATGATCAGTGACAACTCCATATTTATGGCCACTTTATGAAAGCCTCCTAAGACTAGCTGAATGAATGACTAGCTCGGCGATCTCTTTCCTATTCTTATTGCTATGTCTAATTCAAATCTTGATCAAGGGATAACCTAAAGGCTTAATCACACCATCATATATATCTTTTAAGTCTACGCACTTCATTCAATTCAACTGAAGGTAAAGGGGCATGTGGTGATACTTTCGACACCATAAAGAGAGCTTTTTTGATCTTTATCTATAGCATTGATAGATATGCTCATATCTTCTTCTTGCTTTTCATAAAATTCTACTTTGAATTAGTTTATCATCCCTTAGACCATTTCCAGGAAATCTACATAGTGTTACAATATATACTTTTATCTATAGTGGTAGCAAAAGGGTTTAGTGGTTTTTTGCCCTGACATTCAATTTGTGATACAATTTCAGCCTTTATAAAGGCTTGCCATACTTTACTCATCAGTGTCTTGACCTTCTTAATGTTTTTTGCCCAACAACTTTTCCCATTAATTATAGCATTCACACTTAATTCTGCATGGTTAGGAAGTGGATTGGCTCCAACATTGAGTTTAGGCTCTTGTTTAATCTTGATCATACCCTTTTGCAACAGATTCTGTATATTCCTCTTGAACAAGGTGGAATTCTCAATAGAGTGGCCTTGTGCCCTAATATGATATTCACAATAAGCATTTTGTTTATACCTTTTTGGATATGAAGGTGATCATAAATTTATGAACACTGGGACCACTATTTGGCTTGCTAGTAAGCGAGAGTAGATTTATTTGTAGGATTATGAGAGAACATCAAAATATTTTATCTCATAAGGTGCCTTTGGCTATTCAATGCTCTTGCAATGTTCACGTTGTGGGGTTGAATGTTTTGAGTGGTTTTCTAAATGAGACTTGCTTGAAACTTATCATTGGGTTGAGCCCAGCAGAGTAGACAGTTATGGTGTAAGTGGGTAAAGGTATATATTTAGATATGGGCTCTGAGCAAACTTAGCTAGACCCTTAGCTGTAGGCTTCTTGGTAGGGTTAGATGACTATCTTGCTAATATCTTGTCACCTTTTGCAGTGTTATCAATCATCTTGCTGGATGTAACCATGTCAACAAAGTTTTTGGTGGCATTTCCTACTAGCTTCTTATAGTATAGAGCTCTTAAAGTCTTAACAAACATGACTATCATCTCTTTCTTAATTAAAGGAAGGTGAACTAATTGGCTTTTTCTATTCATCTTTGGGCATACTACCTAAAGCTTTTATTAGTTTTCTTTTCTATGTTTATCAAAAAAGGTAATCCATGGACTAGTTAGGTGCATGCTTATATTAATAAAGGAAAGTGTAGGTAGATCTACCTCTATTTGAATTCTAGTGGGATCAAACCTTATGTACCAATAGCTAGCTATCCTGATTAGACTATCTAGGAAGTAGTGGATTAATGGCCTTTCATTTTCCTCATACCTGGCATTTTTTAGTAATACATGCGAAGGTAAGCGGTGGAGTCTATAGTTTCATTATATTTTTCAAACTTTGGTAGCTTGAATTTAGGTGTTATGATCCTAAATTTGTCACCACCTTACAGCCTTGAGGCACTTTTCCAATGACACTTACTTGTTCAGGTCCTTATTAGTTTCAAAAAACCTTTTTATTTTCTCTTGTTTTGCCTATTTATAAAGTTATGAGGCTAAGGGCCTTATTGATTAAAAGCCCATGACTTGGTACCTATGAACTAAATGGTATGGGGATGCTGGATTTAGATAGATAAATGGCTGAGCTAGTAGGACTAATGTTATTAGAGGCTGTTGCTAATATAATACCCCTTCATGACATTGGTGGCTTTAGTACCACCATTTAGGTTAGTCCCATGATTAGCCTGCCCTTTACCCATGTCGTTATTGTTTATTGCCCTTATCATTCAAAACATCAAACAATAACTTAGTTAGCTCTACTATCTGAGCTTAGAGTTTTTCATTCCTCTTACAAAGTGCTTACTCCTAATACTCCCTATACATGAGTTTTAGTCATTCAGTATGGCTAATGGTCATTTTCATGGCTTTTTGGCGGTTGTGAGTATTGTATTAGTTGACGAATGGTAGATTCTATGCTTCAAAACACCTTACACTTTATTATTATTGGATTAGACTTTTATGATGCATCATGAATATTTTTTATGAGAAGATGATAAGTATGCAATCATGGTAGTAAGTGATAATTAACATAAGTTAATGAATAAAACAATAAAAGAATTTGGTTTGTTATACAAATACAAAAGGAACAATTGGATAGCAGGATAGCTTCAATAATAGCGTCTTTAATTACATAAAAAAATATCTAACATGATTACATTATCTAGTCACATGTTTCAAGAAATACATCAACTCTTGCCCATGGTCTCAAATGGGCATGATATCTAGCCTTAAAGACTTAGCCATTTTGATCATGTCATCCATCGCCACCTGGGTTACTTGAATCTATTTAGTAAGATAAAAATGGTGGTCTTGATAGTTTTAACATGTGTGATCAACCATTTGTTGCCATTCTTATTTTTATTGCTTCAAAGCTCTCATTAGCTCTTCAATCTGGTTCTAACAAGTTTGTAGGGCTCTAAGTCTTAAATTTTGGGTGTTAAGAATTGTTCTTAACCTTATTTGCTCTCAAATCTTGCACTTTAGCTTTAAGATGTCCTTTCCATTTTTAGTAGTTTAATATGAGAGCATAGACGTTTATGAGCTTCTCTTTATTGACTTGAGCCCTTTTTTTCCCACTGATTCAACTCTTTATCAAGGGTAACAAGCTCTACCTCCTATATAGCTGATGATTTACCGATGCATCGATGCTTGCTTCTTTTTTGGAGTGCCATATAATCCTTTGTCAAACTCTTGAGATCCTTCTTGAAGTGATCTCTTTATTTGATAACTTGGTTCATATATTCATCTCGGAGGTAGATATCCATTTCTAGTTAGCTCTTTTCCTCCCTCAAATGGGTGATTTCCATGGTCAAGGTTGTTTTTTCTTATTCAACTTCATGCTTGAGCAATTCGATCTTGGAAAAAGGCTCATCAATTAAGACTTAAGATGTACCAACATTGAGTAGTAGCAAAGTGTATTGATGCAATAGATTCTTCACTCATCTACCCTAAAGTCATGTCACTCCCTTTCTTGAATTTCTTCATGATTGGACCTCTATCCAAGCATGGAAGGCTGATTAAACTTTTGACTTGTAACTAGCCTTAACATATTTAAGGTTCTAATATCAAGGTCTTGAAAGAGTAAGATGAATTACTGACATTGAAACTATCACAAGGTACTTCTTTATAATCCTATAAATGGCACAAAACTATAATCTCGATATCTATACATGATCAATTAATGGGAAATCCATGAAGCCTTCCATGTGACCTCTTTTCTTTTGAGATTCTATGGCTTTTTGACATACTGTTCCTTGGACTTATCTTGGGGCTATTCCTTCTTAAGGACCTTGGAGAAAGGGCTAAAATTAGGAAATTATGCAACATTCTTCTTCTTTCGATGTGAAAGTAGCTGATAAGCTAAACGTGAAACACCAGAGCACACTCAATGAATTTACCCATCCTTATTTTCTTATAAAAGCTAAGGGTTCAAATAGTCCTGGCAAAAATGGTAGGCACAGGGTTGATATTGCATTACACTTAAGAAAAGAAATCTGTTATTGTCATCTCCATATAGCCTAATGTCTTGAAGAATATAACCAATTTGATATTGCCAGAGCATAGATGTCTTAGATTTTCTTTGGGTAAGTGAGATTGGCCATTGCTTCCTTTAGAGTTGTCCAAGAAATGGACTCACTGTTCCCCTTTGTCTTGGCTAGGCCCTCGATCCATGACTCTTTAACTTTAAGAATCTAGGCCGGTCTCTTCTTAAAAGGTGATGGTTGCAGTGCTTTGCAATATATTCTTCAACCTTGGCCTTCTCAATGTTAAACAGTATAGTGTATTCATTGACAGTAGGAACAAAAGCTTCCCAATTAAAGATAAAGCATTGATATGCCAAATTCCAGAATTATGACACTGGTTGCAACAAATCGACATTTAATTGAACCTAGAGTAAGAGGGCTATAACTTTATATCTCTTCATGAATGACTTCTTCTCAGCATTGTCCCAATTCGTTTAAACGTGTCTTAAGTTTTGCCAATTGTTCTAATAAAACCCAATCTTCAAACTCTTGTGCGTTGTCAATGCATGACCAGGTTGAAAGAAATCTCTATCTTCACACTATTAGCACTCTAACTATGCTTGGACTTCTTATTGCAACATACCTCAGGGTTGATCCTCTTAGGTCTATGGGTGCGTACTACTTAAAATATTTTCTTGACTTAAAAATGTCTTTTTGATCGAGACTTTTCTTTTGCGATGTGATGAGAACATGAATGTACGAATTTTCAACTTGTGATACAGTGAAGGGGACCATGAGATGAATTGCTCATCTTATTAGTCTCAAATGACCATCATGACATGGCTAACGCATGGAGTCACCACTGATCATCTAGGGCTAGGCATGACTGAATGCCTATTGAAACTTATGTTTTAAGTTACGAAACTCAAAACATCGATCCCATGGTTTACGTAGAACAAAGATTCTTTATTGGGTTTGGGAGTTGGTTATGCATGATGAGGTATGAACCTCTTTGCGACGCCCAAAATCGGTACCTTGCTAGCTATATCTTATCCCAATTTCTATTTTTTCAATCTTAACTCATCACTATTTTGATATAACCCCCTTTTGATGCATGAATTTTATAGAAATACAAATCCAAGTTTTGATGAAAAGATTTAATCTCATATACACCCCATAGAGATGGGGAATATAGAGATTTTTCAATAAAAATCACCTATAGATTTTACTTTGAAAAATGGAATATTCCACTTTGGGCTCTGAAGAGATACCCACACATAATATTACTTTAGTTCTATTTGAAATGATTGGAAAACATGAATACAATTAATCATCACAAAGAAATCATGTTAGTAAGGCAATAAATAAAGTAACATAACATGGATCATTCAATGCAATGATAAAAAAAAGATGGACTATTGGAATTGATCTCGCAATTAGTATCGATTATCTGAGAATAACCAAATCGATAATTTTTTAGATGCATATGGGTTTCTTGATTAAATGAGGTTTGTTTGGGATATTCATGGAGGTTCGAGAAGGAGAAAAATTTAATTATAGTTGAAAGATAGGATTAAAGTATCCCTCAGAAAGATGGGGTTAGAATATCCCCGTGGATGACGAATAATTTTGACAAAGAAAGATTTTTAAATCTTGACAATTTGAAAAGTAGGGTTAGAGTATCCCCTCAAAAGGTTAGGGTTAGAGCATCCTCGTGGATAACAAATCATTTTGACAAAGAAAGATTTTTCAATCTCGACAATTTTGAAAAGTAGGGTTGGAGTATCCCCTCGGAACGTCAGGGTTAGAGTATTCCCAAAAGTGACACGTCTGACACTTTTTAGAAAAGTCAAGTTGGAAAACTTAAATTGACAAAACTTTGTGATTTAGAAAACAAGTGAGCATTTTGATGACTTTTGGCAAAAAAAATTATTGTGAATGAGGATGGTAAAGATGTAAAGGATGTTTGTGCCTTGATACGAGCTTGTGGGAGGTCAAAGCATGTTCTCAAAACTGATCCGAGTGCTATGGTGACATTCGAATGTCTTGAGATAAAGCTCAGGAAAACAACTCAATTTAAAACACAATCGAAAATAGGGTGGACAAGACATCGTTAGAAATGTAACTCGGTGAGGCTCAATCTAAAAGTGTTCCCAATATCCCAAAAAGTCATTTTCTGGGGAAACAAATTTTCAAGTTTGGATTGATCGTGCTGCTGGCAGAGCATATAAGGGACAAGGTGTGTCAAAATTTGAAAACTCACCTCGGACTCATTTGGTAGTGAAAAATTGCAAGCGATACCATTCTGAAAAGGGAATTTCATGAATCATTTAGGAAAAATGTTCAAAAAATTTGGAAAAATCATTTAGTGGGTCTGACTGGCCCAGCCAAAATACATGTTAGGATTCTAGAGGTTTTAGATAGTTTAGATTTGAAAAATCATAACCCTCTCATTTGGAGTGACCCGAAGGTGAAAAGACATCGCTTTAAAGATAATTCAACACTCTTTGAGAGAAAAATATCAGAAAATTCATGAAAAATCATTTATGATTTTAAAGTGATTTTTCAATTTGCAATAGTTATGCTACCAGTAGGGACAAAGCAAAGTAGGGGATATTTCTTATTTTCTTTATGTTTACAGGTCCAAACTCAAGTTATTGACATTCAAACATCCATGACTGAATGAAAAGAGTGGCATAAGCATCACGAACTCATTTGCATTGCCCTAGAGTTGTTTGGGATGATGAAACAGCCCGTTGGTCACACCACTCAAGGTTTGGACTTAAAAACAAGGCATGAACATTTTGAGAATGAGTACAAGGCCATTTTTGTTGGAAAATCAGAAGATTTGAGCTCGTTTAATCAAGATTCTAGATCTGGAAAACTTAATTTTCCCCAATATTTTTTATGCTAACTTTAAGGAAAATGCTAAGTTTATGATTGTCCTCATTGGTTAAGGTTAACATGCTTGGCTTGGGGAGGTTTTGAAAAGCAGTTTTTGATAGCCAACAAACATGCATTTTGACAAGGGGAAGACCATAAACATACAAAGGGATGGCGCATAACATGAATGGGGATGCTAACTTTACCAATGGTCTAAACAAAGAAAGTGTTATGCATTTTGACAAGAAAATGTTATGGATGTTGAAAATGACAATGATTCATGCAAGCTAATGTATAAATGTGCTCAAAATGTGTTAGGATAATGATTCATACATGGATTAAGGATAACAAGATGCATGGATATAGAATAAAATGCATGACCAAGAGATATCAAACTAATGAGAATGAAATGAGGCATTTGCACATCAAAGGGGCATTAAGGCATCCAAATCTTAAACTATGACAACCAAAAGCCACAATAATGCATGATAATCTTAAGAGGGTGATGGAAACATGGAGAGCTCATTAAAATGATGAAGATGCTAAAAAATAGAAAATGCAAGTGATAGAGTGAGAAGTTATACAAACAAACTTTAATTTTTGGCCAAATAGTTGGAGCAGTAGAGATGGCTTGAATTTCCCTCTTTTCCTTGTTGTTAATAAGCAAGAAAAGGAGAGAAACAATGAGGTTTTGGTTCTGGTATGGATGAGGGTGATTTTTAGAATGTGTAGAGGTTGAGAATGAGTGTTTTAGGGCTGTTTTTGGGTGTTGAGTGAAGAGCTACGGGATTTAATTTTCTTGGTGTAGGAATGTGTTTTGGAAGCTAAAAATGAGCTAGAATCTAACCTTTTTTAGCTAAGATATAAGTGGTCTATTTATACCAGCATTTTGGAGCCAATTTAGAGGTGTTTTTGGTCACTTCTCAAGGGGGACAAAGTGGTATTAGCTTGATGGCTATAGAGTGGTTGTAGAGAGCAACTTCTTGCCAATGTGATGGAAATAGGGTGGCTATTTTAAATGCTAAAATGATTTTCTAGCAAATTAGGTGGCTGATGGTGATCTTAGTCAACAAACTAGAGAGGAGTACGGTGATCATGCGACATTTACCTTTTTGATCTAATTTAGACTTCAAAAAATATTTTAATTAATTCAAAAGTCCAAATTCATAATTTGATATCAGTTTTGATCTTTTTTAATGCAAAGAAACGAGTTAAAATTAAGTTTTGGATCAATGGTGGATAAGTTAAAAATGCCCAGACCATGGAAAATTAGCCGGATTGCTAAACAAATTAGCCTGAACAAAATAAGGTGTCTATAGCTGCCCCTCTTTGACCGTTGCTGAGAATTATTAATAGGGCAAAGATAAATAGACACTATTTTGTTTGGGGTGGAATGACGCTCCCTAAAACACCTACAAAGAAAGAAATTATAATTGACTTTGCTGTGATAAATGCATTGTATTAGCAGTAATCCTGATAGAGGTTTAAGTGAATTTTGTAAGGTTTGCCTCCCTATTAGGGTGTTAGGTTTTCTAAGGTTTGACCCCCTTAGGCAGGTACAGAGTAATGTGGATTTTTTATGTGGATGCTGCCAGCTTATACGGGTTTTTAGTTAAACTTGGGTGCCATCAGCTCGTATGGGCTTTGATTCGAGTGCTGTCAGCTTGTGTGAGCTTTGACATAGACTTAGGTGCCACCCGCTTGTGTGGACTTTAACTCAGACTTGGGTGCCACCCGCTTGTGTGGACTTTAACTCAGTCTTTGAAAAGGTGCCACTGACTTATGGACTTTTGGCTCCAAATTATGGGCTTTGAAAAGGGTACCACTGACTTATGGGCTTTGAAAATGTGCCGCTAACTTGTGGGCTTTTAAAAGATGCCACTGACTTGTGGGCTTTAAAAATGTGCCACTGACTTGAGGGCTTTGAAAATATGCCACTGACTTGTAGGCTTTGAAAAAGATGCCACTAACTTGTAGGCTTTAGAAAAGGTGCCACTGACTTATGGGCTTTAAAAAGGTGTCACTAACTTATGGGCTTTGAAAAAGGTGCCACTAACTTGTGGGCTTTGGAAAGGGTGCCACTAACTTTGGGCTTTGGAAAGGGTGCCACTAACTTATGGGCTCTGAAAAGGGTGCCACTAACTTATGGGTATGATTGGTAGTAGGTTGTTTGCAGACCAGTTTGTTGCCACTAGCTCATATAGGCTTAAGAAGGTTTCTTGATAGGTGCCTTCTCAATAATGCTTGGTTTATGAAGCTCAGAGTTCTTACTAGGGACTCCTTGGAGGTTTGGTGAACCTGGCTTGAAGTAACATTACAAAAATCATGATGTGTGATGGTAATGTGAATGCATGATATGGAATCTTGTCATGATTGCATGATATGAAGTCTAATACAGGGGATAGCTATAGTTATTTTTGTATGCCATTTAAACTCTCATAGGGATGGCGATTCATCTTTGTTGCAACTATGGATGGGAATTTTCTTAATCCTGTTGGGGATATAACAAAAATCTATTCTTAAGAATTTGGATTATTGCATTTCCCGATTTGAGAGGTTCAATCATTTTTCTGACAATTAAAAGGCATTGTTAATGATTTAGAGACTGTTTGCCTAATTAGGTTGATGTCTCTGGTTTTGATAGGATTTGGGTAGAATGCATGGGTCAGTTTTTGGTTAGCTTAAAATGGTTTTTTTTTCTTAAAATGTGGCTTGTGAAAGCAAGAAATGGTTTGGTTTATGGTGATCCCGAACGGGTGTTTGGATGTGAAAAGTGCATGATCTTGACAATCATGGCATAAACAGAGTTCCCTATGCTTTTCTTTTCCTTTGAATGTAATATCGAGATGCCCTAATGCATTTTTAGTTGATTATCAAACATTATCAACTCAATGACAAGTGTAATGTGAATTGTACAAGGGTTAAAAGAAATAAGGCAATATTTATTCATGACAACAAAGAGACATAACTTGGTATATCTTTTGACAAACAAATGATAGGGTGGCCAGAAGGATGATTTCTTAGGCAAAAGATGCCTCTAACAATCTTGACATGGATGTTCCTTAGGTGCTTTTCAGGATCCTTCTTGAACAATAAGTGTGACTAGTATGAATTGGTCTTCAGAAGATCTGTAGGATTACTTTGCATTGTCCTATAGGTACTCTTAGTTTTTGCCCTATCAAAATTGATCTTCTCAAGTTGCTTTTGCCCATTTTCAATTGTAGTCAGCTTGGCTGCCCAGATGCCCTTTTTGGATTTTCATCTTGACCCTTTTTTGTTTTCTTTTATTTTGTTTTTTTTTCTTTATTGTTTTTTCTTCTTTTTTTGTCTTTTTACTCTTTGTTTTATTGTTTGTTATTTGTTTTCTTTTTTCTTGAAGGATGCATTTTCAAGTTTTCACCCTCTATGTGTAATATTTCTTGATAAAATCTAAGTTCACTGGGTTGGGCAAGACATTACTATCTATTTCTGACAAGATTAAGGCCCCTCTAGAGAAGGCTTGCTTTATGACATATGGTCTTTCCCAATTAGGTGTCCACTTGCCTTGTGCACCTTTGTGAATTCGGAGGATCTTTTTCAATACCAATTTACCTGGGTGAAATTGTCATGGGTGCATCTTTTTGTTGTGGGCTTGAATCATGCGTCTTTGATACATTTGACCATGGCAGATGGCTTTCATGCATTTTTCCTCGATGAGGTTGAGTTGGTCATATCTATTTTTAACCCATTCAGCTTCTTCAACTTTAGTTTCCATAAAGACTCTAAGAGAAGGGATCTCGACTTTGATAAACAAAATAGCTTCCATCCCATAGATAAGAGAAAATAGGTAGCACCTGTGGAAGTGCGAACTGAGGTGCGATAGGCATGAAGTGCAAAGAATATCTTCTTATGCTAGTCTTTGTAAGTCTTAACCTTTTTCTCAACTATTCTTTTAATGTTTTTATTGGCTGCCTCCATTGTCCCATTCATCTTTGGGCGATAAGGGATAGAATTATGATGCTGGATCTTAAACTATGAGCAAACTGCTTGCATCATTTCATTGTTTAAGTTGCTTGTGTTGTCTGTGATGATTTGGTTTGGGAGGCCATATCTACAGATGAGTCTCGCTTGACAAACTTATAGACGGTCAATCTATTGACATTAGCATACGAGGTAGCCTCCACTGATTTGATGAAATAGTCAATCACTACTAAGATAAAAATGATGCCTATTAAAAGCTTTAGGGGTGATTGGCTCGATCACATCCATGCCCCAACATGTCATGAAATGGCATTGGAAGGACATTGATCTTGTCCACATATATTTGACACTTATGGCATTTTTTAGCGTAATTGATGTAGTCTCTCTTGAAGGTCAGCCAATAATAACCTGCTCTCAGGATTTGCTTGGCGATCTGATGTCTATTCGCATGTATGCCACAAATCCCTTCATGAACTTCTTCTAAGATCTTTTTAGCTTCAAGAGTGTCAATGCATCCGAGCAATACTTGATCGTGACTCTTTTTGTATAAGATTTTTCCATTGAGAACAAATCCTATAGCCAACCTTTTGATAGTCCTTTTATCAGTGTCAGTTGCATGGTTGGGATATTGATGATCCTTGATGTAACGAAGGATGTCATAGTACCATGGTAGGTAATCCTTCTCTTTTTTGACACTATGACAATGAACCAGAGTTGTGTAGATGCTCATCTATATGGGAGCAACATCTGACTCTTAGTTGACTTTAAACATAGATGATAACATAGCCAAAGCATCAGCTATTTGGTTCTCTTCTCAAGGTAAGTGTCAAAAACTAATATCATCAAATTCTTTCTTGAGCTCTGCTATCAGCTTCCCATATTGCATTAGCTTGGCATCACGAGTTTGCCACTCTCCTTTCAATTGGTAGATGACAGGGTAGAATCATTGAACACCTGTAATATCTTGACATTCCTCTAAATGGCTACTTGAAGCCCCATGACACAAGCTTTATATTCTTTGATATTATTCATGCAGTCAAAATTTAGCCTTGCTATGAATGGATAATGACTCTCATCGAGTGACATCAATATTGCCTTAATTCCATGTCCTAGAGCGTTTAATGCTCTATCAAAATACATCTTTTAGGATTGATCTTGGTTAGAGGCATCTTCTTCTTTAGAAATGCACATTAGATCTTTATCTGGGAAGTCAAAACTTAAGGGTTCATAGTCATCTGCCGCTCAACTTGCCAAAAAGCCAGCTATCGCACTACCTTTGATGGCCTTTTAACTGACATAGGCAATGTCATATTCAGAAAGTAGGACTTGCCATCTTGCTAGCCTTCCTGATAGTGCATGGGCTTTGCATAGGTACTTGATAGGATCAAGCCTTGCAATCAACCATGTGGTGTGATACAGCATGTACTGCCTGAGTCTCTTGGCTGTCCACACTAAAGCACAGCATAACTTCTCGACGGCAGAGTAATTGCACTCGCATTCTATGAACTTTTTGCTTAAGTAGTAGATTGCTTGTTCCTTCTTTCCTGACTCATGATGCTACCCTAATACATAACCCATAGACTTGTCAAAGATTGCCAAGTAAAGGATTAAAGGTTAACCAAGCACTGGCGGTACCAACACTAATAGGCTCGACAAATAATGTTTGACTTTATCAAAGGCTTTTTGACATGCCTCATTCCACTCTCCGAAAGATGAGGTCGCATTTATCAGTTAGCTAGGATATGAATCTAACAATGTAGTTCAGTCTCCCAAAAAAGCTTCTCACTTCTTTTTGGGTTTGAGGTGGTGGCATATCTCGAATGGCTTTGAATTTGTCTAGGTCAACTTCAATCCTTTTTTGGCTGACTATAAAGCCTAAAAGCTTACCCGACATGACTTCGAAGGTACTGGCAGGATTTAATTTGAGTTAAAATTTTCATAGCTGTTCAAAAAGTTTCTAAAGGTCTGTGACATGCTCATCCTTTTTTGTTGACTTGGCAATCATGTCATTAATGTAGACCTCAATTTTTTTTTGCATCATGTTATGGAATAGGGCTACCATGGCCTGTTGATAGGTTGCCCTAGCATTTTTAAGTCTGAAGGGTATAACATTATAACAAAATGTCCCCCACATGGTTACAAAAGTTGTTTTCTCCATGTCTTTAGATGCCATCCTGATCTGGATACAGCCTAAGAATCCATCCATGAAGGAAAATAGAGAATTCTTGGTCGTGTTATCTACCAAAGTGTTGATATGGGGTAGCAAAAGTTAATCCTTGGGACTAGCTTGATTCAAATCCTGATAATCAACACATATTCATACTTTGCCATCTTTCTTTGGGACTGGACTATATTGGCAACCTATTTGGGATATTTGGCTACTCTAATAAACCCTGCATCAAATTGCTTCTTGACTTCCTTTTTAATTTTGAGGAGATTTTTAGCTTCATCCTCTTTAACTTTTACTGAATTAGTTTGCATCCAAGCTTGATGGGAAGCTTGTGGACCATTATATCAGTGTCTAGTCCTAGCATGTCTTGATATGACCAAGCAAATACATCTCGATATTCCTGGAGTAGGTCTATCAGCTTGGTCCTAGTTGTCAACTTTATTGAGGTTTTGATTTTAACCTCCTTTCGATCCTCCTGAGTACCCAGATTTATTACTTTCATTGGGTCTTTATGGGGCATGATCTACTTCTCCTTTTGCTCAACTAATTGTAAAAGGTTTGGTGGTAAGGAGCTTTCTTCAAAATCTTTTTCAAGATCGACTTTACTAGTGCAAATTGACTGTTCAAAGACCCATCAGACACATCCATGTCATTATTGTCAGGACACCTAAAAGGGCGAAGAAATAAACATTGCACAAGGCACACACACAAGTAAGGGATTTGGATAAAAATGAAGGTAATGGAGATAAAAAGGTTAAAAAGTGATACACAATATGGAATGATATATGCAAAAGTCATTTCATTGATAATGTTTGATAAAAAATGCCCCTTACATAGGACACTTATCTCCCTTTGGGCAAGGGCAAATAGGTTTTCATTTCTTGACATTACATGAAAGGGATAGGAAAAGTGCAGGGGCTTCCATCATGAACTTGTCATCAAAATCAGGTCTTAGTGGAAGGACATGAATTTTATGGCATGTTATCTTGGAGATGGAGGTTGTTAAGTGCTTTGTTTAGGATGACCAAGACATCTTTAGCCTTTTGCTCTTCTGGTTGGCTTGGATCAATCTGTCCTTTTAAACGAAATATCTCATGGAGAGATGGGAACATCACCAACTTTGATTCCTCACTCCGACCCAATGATTGTGTCATCTCTTGTTTCCAGATCCTTTTTTCTTGCTTTTTTCTTGAGTGTGCATTGGCCTTGAATCCTAAGCCTCTTTGGCTAGCTTGAGTGGTGACTTGTAGGGCTCGGGCCATCCTTGTAAATTCTTGCTAAGCCCTTTTCCAACACGGGAACTTTTGCCAATGGTCATTTTTAAACCCGAATGGGTACTCTTTGATAGATGGGGCTCAGCTATTGGCAATCTTTCTCCCATAAATGTTACATTAACGAACTCGAAGGATTGGAAGGATGACTCTAGTGCATCTTCATTAGGCTCTATATGGATATCCTCAGTGAAAGCAGTGGCGACCATTTCTTCTTCAGCTCCAATGGTGACTAATTTATCATCTATCACAAATTTGAGCTTCTAATGGAGAGAGAATGGGATGGCTCCCGTGGAGTGTATCCATGTCTTTCCTAATAGGCAGTTTTAAGAAGGATTAATATCCATAACTTGGAAGTCAACTTCAATAGACATGGGCCTATCTGAAGCTGGATTGTGATATTTCCAATTACTCCGTGACATATACCATCAAAAGGTCAGACAATGGTGTGGCTACTCTTGATGTTAGACTAATCGATAGGGAGTTTGCTTAATGTAGTCATAAGCATAACATTAAGGGCTGACCTATTGTCTATGAGTACTTTAGGCAAAATGCATCCCTAACAATGGTTAATAATATGCAAAGCTTTATAACTGCCCTTGCCTTTGGGTGGGATCTCATCATCAGTGAAGGAGATGTAATTATCGGCCATGATATTGTTCACTAGTCGACCCAACTTGTCCATAGGGACATCCAAGGGCACATATGCTTTGCTTAGCACCTCTAGTAATGCATTTCGGTGAACCTCTAAATTAAGAAGTAGAGATAGCACATAAATCTTTACGGGTTGTTTGCTTAACTGGTCCATGATGCAGTATTCACTATGCTTGATGAACTTGAGAAACTACGTGGCTTCTCTTTCACTTACTACTTCCTTGACTTTCTTGAGCTCAAAATTTTTTGCTTGGGCTGAGTGCTACTGGTGCTTAGAGATGCATTAACCTTCTATTTTTCTTAAGCTGGGGTAGCGTAACACCTACCACTACGGGATAGGTGACTAACTCTTGACAGTTCCATTACAGTAGTTGAGGGTGTTAGTTCTCTAATCATCATTACTTGATTCTCGTTTTTCCATGGGACAACTTTATTGCTCTTATACGAGAATGGTTTAGGTACTTCCACAACTAACTGCGGTGTACGTGTCAAAGAACTGACCTTGGGACTTGACTTGCCATAAAGAATGAGGGGTCAGTTTCTCCTAAAAAGTGGCTGTATAATTTCATCTCCTATCATATTGCTAGATTCAATAGCAGGTGTGCTGTCATGATAGAATTCTATCTGGCCTTCATTCATCATTCTTTAAACCATGGACCTAAACTCCTTGCATGCTTGTAGGGCATGACCTACAACTATGTAGAAGTCATAAAAGTTGTCAGGATTGTCTTCCAATTTTTTCGTTTTGTTGAGCAACTCAACCTAAATCAATGCTTGCCAGACCAAGAACATTGGCATCCTTACATCCTTTATGCTTGTCTTTACTTCATATTTGTTTTTAATGTCGATCATGTTTGCAGCTAGCTCCGTGTGTTTGGTAAAGGATTAATGGCAACATTTGGTCCCTGGTTTGTCCCAAACTGTAAGACTTTTGAGTTAATTAGATTTTGCACATTTCATTTGAAAGATATGTAGCTCTCAATGTCATGCCCTGCTGCCCTAGCATCGTATTCACAGTGGGCATTAGGGTTGTACCATTGTGGGTATGGTGGTTTCTTTTCTGGGACATAGATTGGGGCCACTAAATGATTTGGAGCAAGGTCTAGTAGAGCTTGTTATAGGTCATAGGGATAGGAAAAAAATGTTATCTTTATTGATTTGCACCTCAATTTCCAAATTTATTATTGGTTGCTCGATTGGTACTTTGGTGAACTTATGGAGGGTAACTTTATGGTAGGTTGGGTGGGATTGCAAAGAATAGGTTATAGGTTATGGCATTAATTGGCTGAAGGGGTATAGTGATAAGGCAAGAATACAGCGTGCTTGGGTAGTGAGGGTCAGTATTTGATGCTGTTTTGGCTGAGATGAGCTAGCATAACTTATGGCATTGGCCTTTCCTTCTTTTTTTTACTAGCAATAGGCTTCTTGCTTGATCCAGATGTTTCCCCAACTAACATTCTACCACTCTTAATGGTTGCATCAATCATCTCTCCAGAGAAGACTAGGTCTGTGAATTTCTTGGTGGCATTCCCTATAAGCTTTTTGCAATAAGGAGCACGTAAGTTGTGAATGAAAGTGACTATCATCTCTTTTTCTATAAGGGGAGGCTGGACTAAGGCTGTTTCTTCTCTCATCTTTAGGCATATTACTGGAAACTTTTAGTGGATCCCTTCTTAAAATTCATCAGGGAAAATGGATCCGATGCCCAATCTGACAGGTGCTGGCATTAATTTAGAAAAGCCTTAGCCAAGTCGACCCATGATTGGGTTTTCATATTTTCTAGCTCGATATACCACCGAGCTACTGCCTCAGTAAGGTTGTGCTAAAAGCAATGGATGAGGAGCTTTTCATCTTTCTTATACCCGACCGTTTTTCGTAGGTACATTCAAAGATGGACAGAAGGGTCAGTGGTTCCATTAAGCTTCTTAAACTCTGGGACTTTAAACTTTGAGGGAATGAAAAGGTTAGACACCAAAGACAGTGATTGCGCATTAAGAGCTCTAAACTTGTCACTCCCCTCGATAGCTTAGAGGTGGTTTTCTAGTAGCTTGTTCACTTCTTCCATAGTCATGGTGGACTTTTGACCTTTTGTTTTTTCTGGTTCCTCATGGTCAAGGGTTATCGGATCTGTCGATAAGACTCCTACGTTCACCCCTTGAGTACCGAGAATGAATTGACCTATCTCAACGGGATTTAGGTAGATAACTTGTAGAGCTTGAGCGGCAGGTGTAGGTGCGAGCCATTGTTCTTATCTAGTTTTCCCTTGGGCAAGTTCTAATTATTGGCAGGGGGACTTTCAACATTGGAAGGATCATTCCTTGTTTCAGCAGTGCTGGCTGGCCTTTTTTCTTTCATAGAGGCGGTCATTAGTTCCATAAGTTTTGCGATTTGATTTTACATTTTGTTTTGCTGACGAAGCATCTGGTCTTGTGATTCCTTAACCATTAGCTCAAGTCACTCAATATGAGTTTCATGATCACTCTTCATGATTTGCTTACGGCATCGTGTGTTGTAGCAGTGCGTGATGTAAGTTTTCATGTTCTTGATTGATCTCAGAATCCCTTGCACTTTTATGGCCCAATTCTCGTATTAGACTTTTTAAAAATGTACTTATTGATGAGAATTTATGATGCAATGATGAGTTAATATAATGAATGATTAACGCAAGTGCAATAAAATGGTGAAATTAAATGTGTATATGTATTGGAGACAATTGATTCTTGGAACAGCTTTGTTAATAACATCATTCATAGAGTCACAAAAGGGGTTTTTCTTTTACGACATTATTACATTTGAAAGTATCTAACATGATTACATTATGTAATCACATGATCAAGAAAACCTAAAAGTCATTGCTTACGATCTCAAACAGGTACGATGTCATGCCGTATGGACCGAGCTCCTTCAATCATATCATCTGCCTCTCATTGAGCCATCTAAACTTGTTCAGTAAGGTGCTGATGTTGTTCTTGGTAGTTTAGATGTGCTTGGTCAATTGTCGCTTACCAATCTAGTTTTCGTTGCTCAAAAGCCCTTGTTAGTTCATTGATATGACCTTGATGATCTTGAAGAGACTATTCTAACTCCTAGATTCTATGAATGAGGGCTTTATTTTCAACCCTGGTGGCTCTCGCATCTCGCATTTGGGCCTCAAGTCTTTGGTTCCTTCATTGGTAGGTGGAAGCAAGAGCACATGCCCTCGTGAATGTTTCTTTGCTAGTTCTGACTTCCTCATTTTACTGATTCAGCTCGTAATTGAGAGTGGCAACTTTTGCTTCCCATTCGACTGATGTCTTGCCAATACGTCGGGATTTGCTAGCTTTTTAGAGTGTTGCATAATCCTTGCTTAGGTTCTCGAGGTCATCTTTGAAGCAATCCCTTTCTTTAATGACTCGATCTATTTCACTGCTCCTAAGATAGATATCCATCTCTAGCTAGCCCTTTTCCTCTTTAAGTCAATTTTTGTAGTGAAGGATGCCTTTTCTCACTCGAACTCCCTCCTCAGTAGCTCAATCTCAGAAGGCAATTTTTCTGTTGGGATTTGCAACATCTTAGAGTTGGGTGGTGGCAATGGATCATTGATACGGTGGAGTCTCCATTCTTCGTATCTAGGCGTGGTAGGGCTTCCTCTCTAGTATCTTTCATACAATGGATCTTCTTCCAAACTTGGAAAGTTAACTAGACTTTCGCTTTATAATTGGGCTCTCTGTATTAAAAATCCCAATGTTCCAAGTCTTCGAAGAACGGGATGAATTGCTAGCACTGAAACTGATGCAATACCAATAAAGGAGCATAATTGGTATTGCCTCATAATCCTAAGAGTGGTACACAAGTTTAGTCTTCACATCTATACATAATTGACTGAGGGAACACCCATGGGGCTCTCCACATGATTTTTTCCTCCTTGACATTTCATAATTCCTCGGCCCAATGCTTTTCTGTCTTATGTTGATGACATTCTTCCTTTAATGCCGTGGAAAGAGGACTGACCTTGAAGAAAAAATTTTTCCTCTCCTTTTCTTAACACCCGATAAACCTTTTTGTTCCCGTTCTTTTACAAAAGCTAAGGGCACGGATGGTTTTAAAGATAATGGCAGAAGCAGGGTTGATGTTGCAACATAAGCAAGAAAAAAAAATTATGATTGCCGCCTTTACATAACCCAAAGTCTTCGGGAATATAACAAGTCCTTAAATTGCCAAAGCATAGACATCTTGAGCTTTCTTTTGATCAAAAAGATTTACTGTGCCCTCTTTCAAGATGGCCTAAGAAATGCATTTGTTGCTCTCTTTTACTTTGACGTGACTATCAACCCATGCTTCTGTGTCTCCAAGAATTTGCCTCAACCTCTTCTTGAATGGAGAAGGCATTAGCACTTTGCAGTAAATTCAGTCTGACTTAGCCCTTTCTATATTCGGCAGAGCTATGTACTCATTAATGGTAGGGACTAAATCTTACTGGTTAAAGGTGAAACATCGGTAGGTTGGATTCTAGAACTACATCGCTACTCGCAATAAGCCATCATCTAATTGAACTTGAAGTAAGAGAGCTATATCCCTATACCTTTTAGTGAAGTCTTCTTTCTCATTGCTATCCTAACTTTCCCAAATGTGCTTCAATTCCTGACAATCATTTTAAAGGAAACCAACCTTGACCTTTTCATGCATTTTTGAGATGTAGTTGAGCTTTAGGATGTCCCCATCTTGATGTTGGTGGCCTTCTGACCATATTTTGACATTTTCAAAATACTTGATAGTGGAGATAAGCTGTTGCTCCATAAATGATGCCCCTTGCTGAACACCGAACCAGAACAGTTGTCCCAAAATAATGATAGTCATGATAGTTATGATGAAATGATGCATGCACCAAAACACAAACAAGGGGAAAATAAGTTAGTGGAACATATAGGACACAAATGTAAGGAAATAAAGAATTTAAGAACATAAGAACAAAAAAAAATCATAACATGTCTCAACCAAGGTGGTGAGACGAGAAACAGGCAGCATTTTGACATACCAGGATGTAATTTGCCCTACATGAGGGATGTAATATCTTATTTTGATGGAAAAATAATCGACCAGTAGTAATATTCATTTATCACCACTAGTGCAGATATGCGTTAAGCATGACTCGAATAGCATAACGGCTTACAATATAAGACATTGTGAACGATGATTTTTGTTCACTATCACTTATTTATACAAAGGTTAGCCATCATTCGGGTGGCATGATAGCATGCCTTAATAAATGATAAAAATGCAGATGCAAGTGACAATTGTATACCCATTGTCACCTATATAATTATGATAATTACGAGTAAAGGTTAGGAATATTTCCCTGAGCAAACCTATTCTTCGGGTATTCTAGCAGTGTTCCGGTATGGTTTGACATGGTTTAGCTCATAGGGTTCACTATATGAGGTTTAAGTTGATGCCTAAATAGGTATCTAAATTGCTCCTCCATCTGGTAAGGATACTCGAGGGACCCTGATCCTAGACCTATCATGGGTTTGGCAGAATGGATTCGATCCGTTTGATATATTTCTCTATGCAAATGCAGACAGTTACTCACGAGAGACATAGGTAATTTACATCCGGGAAGTTATTGCCATGCCTATGCAGAGGGTTACTCATGAAGGCAGATAGCTCACTTCCTCCTAATGATTGGGTTATAACCACACCATGCAGTTTGGTGGGACACTAATGTACATGCAAGTGCATGGTGTGTAATAGGGAAATGATCAAATCTTTTTGTTTACTTTCGTATTACCATTTTTATTAAACTGATGATTATTCAAAAATAAGATAATCCTGACAATCATGCCAAACAAAAGATTAGTTGATAAAACAAAAAAAGGGTCATAGTTAAATAATGACTGAAGATCAAAAGAACCGAGAACCTAGCAAGACATGGCTAGTTATTGGCCTAACTCTCTATACAGTCCCTAGTGGAGTCGCCAAGCTGTCATAATGTACCTCAAGTTAGATCCTCGCAGATCTATAGGTGCATATAACTTAAAATATTTTTCTAACTTAGAAATGTCTTTTCGATTGAGGCTTCTCTTTTGCGAGGTGATAAGAACGAGAATGTATGGATTCTTGACTTGTGATACAGTGAAGGGGACCATAAGATGAATTGCTTATCTTATTGGTCTTGGATGACTATCATGACATGGCCAACGCATGGAGTCACCACTAATCATTTAGGGTAGGCATGATTAGATGCCTATTGAAACTTATTTTTTGAGTCACAAAGCTCAAAACATTGATCTCATGGTCTACGTAGTAAAAAGATTCATCGTTGGGTTTGGGAGTTGGTTATGCACGATAAGGCATAAACCTCTTCGTGACGCCCAAAATTGGTACCTTACTAGCTATGTCTTATCTTGATTTTGATTCTTTCGATCTTAACTAGTCACTATTTCGATATAACCCCCTTTTTAATGCATGAATTTTATAGAAATACAAATCTAGGTTTTGATGAAAAGATTTAATCTCATTTATGCCCTGGAGAGATAGGGAATATAGAGATTTTTAATAAAAATGACCTTCGGATTTTACTTTGAAAAATGAAATATTCCACTTTGGGCACTAGAGAGATGCCCATGCAGAATATTACTTTAGTTTTATTTGAAATGATTGGAAAACATGAATGCAAATAATCATCACAAAGAAACCATCTTAGTAAAGCAATAAATGAAGTAACATAACATGGATCATTCAATGCAATCATAAAGAAAATGAATGGACTATTGGAATTTATCTCGCAATTGGCATTGATTATCTAAGAATAATCAAATTGGCAATTTTCAAGATGCATCTGGGTTTCTTGATTAAACGATGTTTGTTTGACATATTCATGGAAGTTTGAGAAAGAGAAAAATTTAATTATAGTTGAAAGACAGGGTTGAAGTATCCCTTCAAAAAGATGGGGTTGGAGTATCCCCATGGATGACAATAATTTTGACAAAGGAAGATTTTTATATCTTGACAATTTGAAAAGCGAGATTGGAGTATCCCCTCAAAAGGTCAGGGTTGGAGTATCCCCATGGATGACAAATCATTTTAACAAAGGAAAATTTTTAATCTCAACAATTTTGAAAAGTAGGGTTGGAGTATCCCCTCGGAAGGTGAGGGTTGGAGTATCCCTAAAAGTGACACTTCTGACACTCTTTAGAGAAGTCGAGGTGGAAAACTTAAATTGATAAAACTTTGTGATTTAGAAAACGAGTGAGCATTTTGATGACTTTTGGCAAAAGAAATTATTATGAACGAGGATGGTAAAGATGTAATAAACATACCTTGACACGAGCTTGTGGGAGGTCAAAGCATGTTCTCGAGGCTGATCGGGGTGCTATGGTGACATTCGAATGTCTCAAGATGAAGCTCGGGAAAACAACTCAATTTTGACCATAACCAAAAATAGGGGATAGCATCGTGCTATCTCACTTCCTGAATTTATTCTGAATTGGTTAGAAGGGTTTAGAGGGTGGACAAGACACCATTAAAAATATAACTCGATGAGGGTCAATCTAAAAGTGCTCCCAATATCCCAAAAAGTCATTTTCTAGGGAAATAAATTTTCAAGTTTGGATTGATCATGCTACTAGCAGAGCATATGAGGGACAAGGTGTTGTCAAAATTTGAAAAATCACCTCAGACTCATTTGGGATTAAAAAATTGCAATCAATACCATTCTAAAAAGGAAATTTCATGAATCTTTCAAGAAAAAGGTTCAAAAAATTTGGAAAAATCATTTAGTGGGTCTAAATGGCCTAGCCAAAATACATGTTTGGATTCTAGAGGTTTTGGATAGTTTAGATTTGAAAAATCATAATTCTCTCATCCGGAGCGACCCGGGGGTGAATATGATATCGTTTTAAAGATAATTCGACACGTTTAGAGAGGAAAATATTAAAAAATTCATAGAAAATCATTTAAGATTTTAAAGTGATTTTTCAATTTGCAATAGTTGTGTTGCCAGCAGGGGACAAAGCAAAGCAGGGGGTATTTCTTATTTTCTTTATGTTTACAGGTCCAGACTTGAGTCATTAACATTTGAACATCCTGAGTGAAGGAAAAAAGTGGTATGAGCATCATGAACTCATTTACGCAGCATTGGAGTAGTTTGGGATTATGAAATAGCTCATTGGTCAAACCACTTAAGGTTTTGACTAAAAAACAAGCCACGAACATTCGAGAATGAATGCAAGGCCATTTTTGTTGGAAAATCAAAAGATTTGAGCTCGTTTAATCAGGATTCCAGATCTGGAAAACTTAATTTTCCCCAAGATTTTTTCTATGCTAACTTTAAGGAAAATGCTAAGTTCATGCTTGTCCTCATTGGTTGAGTTTAACACGCTTGGCTTGGGAAGGTTTTGAAAATTAGTTTTTGATAGGCATCAAACATGCATTTTGACAAGGGGAAGACCACAAACATACAAGGGGATGGCACATAACATGAATGGGGATGCTAACTTTACCAATGGTCTA
>JBBYHM010000015.1:5286952-5367100 GCA_038381775.1 Adansonia rubrostipa
TGGCTCCAAAAGGCTAGTATAAATGGACCACTTCTATCTCAGCAGAAAAAGGTTAGATTCCAGCTCATTTACACTTCTAAAAACACACTCATACACTAAGAAAACCAAATCCCGTAGCTCTTCACCCACCACCCAAAAATAGCCCTAAAATACTTACATTCATCCATTACACACTCCAAAAATCACCTTTATCCATACCAGAATCAAAACCTTGTTATTTCTCTCTTTTTCTTACTTTTTAACAACAAGAAAGAGAGAGAAATTTAAGCCATCTCTGCTACTCTAACCGTTGGCTGAAAATTGGAGTTTTGTTAGTATAGCTTCTCACTTTATCATTTTCATTTTCTATTTTTTAGCACCTTCGTCATTGTAGTGAGCTCTCCATGTTTCTGTCACCCTTTTAGGATTATCATGCATTATTGTGGCTTTTAGTTATGGTAGTTTATGATTTGGATGCTTTAATGCGTTCCTTGGATGTGCAAAAATGCCTTATTTCATCCTTATTAGTTTGATATCTCTTGCTCATGCATTTCATGCCATGTCCATGCATCTTGTTATTCTTAGCCCATGCATGAGTCATTAGCCTAACACAGTTCAAGCACATTTACACCTTAACTTGCATGAATCATTGTAATTTTCAGCATCCATAACTTTTCTTGTCAAAGAGCATAACACTTTCTTTGTCTAGGCCATTGGTAAAATTAGCATCCCCATTCATGTTATATGCCATCCCTTTATATGTTTGTTGTCTTCTCCTTGCCAAAATGCATGTTTGATGGCTATCAAAAGCTGATTTTTGAAACCCCCAAGCCAAGCATGTTAACCTCAACTAATGAGGATTAGTATGCCCTTAGCATTTGCCTTAAAGCTAGCAAAATATCTTAGGAAAAATTAAGTTTTCCAGATTTGGAATCTTCATTAAACAAGCTCAAATCTTCTGATTTTCCAACCAAAATGGCTTTACACTCATCCCTGAAATGTTTATGCCTTGTTCTTAAGTCAAAACCTTGAGTGGTATGATTAATGGACTGTTTCATTATCCCAAACTACTCTGGGGCTGTGCAAATAAGTTTGTGATGCTCATGCCACTCTTTCCCATCAATCATGGATGTTCGAATGTCAATGACTCGAATGTAGACCCATAAACATAAGGAAAATAAGAAATATCCCCTGCTTTGCTTTGTCCCCTACTGGCAGCATGGCTATTGAAAATTGAAAAATCACTTTAAAATCTTAAACGATTTTTCATGAATTTTTTGATATTTTTCTCTCAAATTATGTCAAATTAGCTTTAAAATGATATCTTATTCACCCTCGGATCATTCCAGATGAGAAAGTTATGATTTTTCAAGTCTAAACTATCGAAAACCTCTGAAATCTGAACATGTATTCTGGTTGGGCCGTTCAGGCCCACTAAATGATTTTTTCAAATTTTTCAAGCATTTTTCCCAAAATCTTCATGAAATTCCCTTTCTAGTATTACTTGTGATTTTTTAGCCTATATGAGTCTGGGGTGATTTTTCAAATTTTGACACATCTTGTCACTCTTATGCTCTGCCAGCTACTCAATCAGTCCGAACTTAAAAATTTATTCCCGCGAAAAGTTACTTCTTGGGATATTGGAAATATTTTTAGAATGACCCTCATTGAGTTACCTTTCTAACAGTATCTTGTCTTCCTTCTAAATCCTTTGAACCAATTTAGAATAAATTCAGGAAGCAAGATAGCGTGATGCTATCCACTATTTTATTTTTGGTCAAAATTGAGTTGTTTTCTCAAATTTTGTCTCAAGGCATTCGAATGTCTCCATGTCATCTCGATCAGACTTGGGAGCATACCTTAACCTCCCACAAGCTCATATGAAGACATAAACATTTTTTACATCTTTAGCATCCTCATTCACAATAAATATTTTTGCCAAAAATTGTCGAATGCTCACCCATTTTCCAAATCATGAAGTTATGTCATCCATGGGGATACTCCAACCCCATCCTTCCAAGGGGATACTCAACCCCGTTTTTCAAAATTGTCAAGATTTGAAAATCTTTCTATGTCAAAATGATTTCTTATTCACGGGGATGCTCCAACCCTAACCTTTTAAGGGGATACTCCAAACCCACTTCTTAAAATTATCAAGATTTAAAAATCTCCATTTGTCAAAAAAAAAACTATTTTCCATTCACGGGGATACTCAAACCCTATCTTTCAACTACAAATTAATCATTCTTTTTTTCTTCTCGGATTTCCATGAATATGTCAAACAAACCTTGTTTAATCAAGAAACCCAGATGCATCTAAAAAATTATCAATTCGATTATTCCTAGATAATCGATATTAATAGCGAGATAAATTCCAATAGTCCATTCCTTTTCTTTATCATTGCATTGAATGATTCATGTTAGGTTACATAATTCATTGTCTTACTAACACGATTTCTTTATGATGATTATGTGCATTCATATTTTCAAAACGTTTCCAAATAAAATTAAAGGTAATGTTCCGTGTGGGTATCTCTCCAGTGCCTAAAGTGGAACATTCCATTTGCAAAGTAAAATCCAAAGGTCATTTTAATCAAAAATATCTATATTCCCCATCTCTCTGAGGCAATAAGAGATTAAATCTTTTTCATCAAAACGTGGATTATTTTTATAAAATTCATGCATTAGAAAAGGGTTATATCGAAATAGCGACAAGTTAAGATCGAAAGAATCAAAACTGAGATAAGACATAGCTAGTAAGGTACCGATTTTGGATATCGCGGAGAGGTTCGTACCTCATCGCGCGTAACCAACTCCCAAACCCAAACAGTGAGTCTTTGCATTACGTAGACCACGGGATCGATGTTTTGAGTTTCGTAACTCAAAACATAGGTTTCAATAAGTATCCGATCATGTCTAGCCCAAAATGATCGGTTGCGACTCCAAGCAGTAGCCATTTTGTGATGGTCATACGAGACCAATAAGATGAGTGATTCATCTTATGGTCTCCCTTACTGTATAATAAGTCGAGAATCCATACATTCTTGTTCTCATCACATCGCCAAAGAATAGTCTCGATCAAGAAGACATTTCCAAGTCATGAAAGTATTTTAAGTCATGCGCAACAATAGATCCGCGAGGATCCACCTCGGGGTACGTTGTGACAGAACCTATTGAGAATATAAATCTTGAAGAATAAAAGATCGAAAAGAAGTCAGGATCGAAACCTCCCTAAACCTTTCCACCCAAACTAAATTAATAAACCTTTTATAAGAATATCAAGATGTGTTCTCTTAGTCTACCAAGAGATGCTTAGATTGGACACTGACGTAGTGGTTCACGAACTTTCCTTTAAACTTGAATGTAAACCATATGATAAGAGCTCAGAAGAATGAAATCAAGGATGCTTATTACAATAAAAAAAGAAGTGAAGAGGCATTTTTAGAAAGGATTTGTTAAAGCAGCGAAATGGCACAAATGGCTAGCTAACATAGTTTCTGTCCTTAAAAAGAATGGCAAGTTACAGATATGTATAAACTATAGGGATTTAAACCTGGCTAACCATAAAGATAGCTTCCCTCTACCTTATATTGACACTCTATGGACAACACCGCCAAGAATTCATTATTTTCCATCATGGATAGATTCTTAAGCTACAATCAAATTAAAATGGCATCCAAAGACATGGAGAAAACCATTTTTGTGACCATCTGGGGTACTTTTTGTTGCAAAGTTATGACTTTTTGACTTAAGAATGCCAAGACAACCTATCATAAAGCAATGGTAATGCTGTTCCATGACTTATGTAGAAGATGATAAAGGTTTATATGGATGATATGATCGTTAAATCAGTAAAAGAGAGTAAACATGTTGCCAATCTTTGAAAACATTTCAAATGGTTACACAAATACCGGTTTAAACTAAATCCTACTAAATCTACCTTTGGTGTCATATCCGGCAAGCTATTGGGCTTTATTATAAGTGAAAAAGGGATAAAGGTTGACTCAAATAAAGTCATGGCCATTCGGAATCTGCCACTTCCTCATAACTAAAAAGAAGTGAGGAGTTTTCTATGAAGGCTAAACTACATAGCTAGATTCATATCCTAATCAATCAATAAATATGATCCAATCTTCCCCTTACTTAAAAAGTAGAGTCTTTGAGAACAAAAAGAAGCCTTTAATAAGTCAAACGCTACTTGTCAAACCCATCAATACTTGTACCACTAGTGCTTGGTGACCTTTGATCCTGATCTATTAGTTTTTAACAAAACTATTGTTGTGTATTTGTCAACATGATGAGTTAGGTAAAAAGGAGCAAGCTATTCACTATCCAAGCAAGAAGTTTACAAAGTGTGAAAACAATTTCTGAGTAATTGAGAAGTTATGTTATGCCATAACTTAGTAGCTCAAAGATTAAAGCAATACATGCTATATAACACTACATGGCTAATTGTCAAACTTGACCCATCAAATACTTATGAAAAGCACCTACCTTGTCAAGAAGAGTAGCCAGATGGCAAGTCTTGCTTTTTTAATATAATATTATTTATGTGAATCAAAAAGCCATCAAAGGAAGTGCAATAGCTGAGTTACTGGCAAGCCAAACAACAAATGATTATGAGCTTTTGGATTTTGAATATTTGGATGAAGATCTAATGTGCATATCCAAGGTAGAAGATACTCCTGATTATAGCCAATCTTGGAAAATGTGCTTTGATAGAGCTTCAAATGTATTCGAGCATGGAAATAAGGCAATGCTTATCTCAGCTAATGGAAATTACTACCCCTTTATTGCCAGATTAAACTTTAATTGTACCAATAACATAGCCAATATGAAACTTGCATCATGGGACTCGAAGTTGGCATCAAAAAAGGTATCAAAGTTCTACAGTGTTTAGGGATTTAGCTTTGGTAATCTATCAGCTTAGAAGAGAATGAGAGGCTTGAGATGCTAAGCTAGTCAAATACGGGAAGCTAATCTTTAAGCTAAGACAAGACTTTAGTGAAATCAACTTCTAGCATTTGCCTTAAGAGGAAAACCAAAATGGCCAATGCTCTCATAACCTTGCCTCTATATTCAAAGTACACTAAAAGTTAAAGGTTACACCTATTCAAATAAGTATATGTAAAGCATAAGCCCATTGCCATAGCATAGAAGAGGAAAAAAATGGATTACTAAGGCACCATGACATTCTTCGATATGTCAGGGCCAACAGTGCCCTAAATATGCTATAAAAACTAATAAAGAAACCATTTGGGGCATAGTATTGAGCTTTATTCTGGACGATAAGATTTTACATAAAAAAGGTTAGGATAAGTATTGCTTTAGGGTATGGATGCTCTCGAAGCTAAGAGAATCCTAAAAGAAGTGCATGAGCGTATCTACAGCATGCACTATAATGGACACTGAATGGCAAAATAGGTCATGCAATTAGGCTATTATTAGTTGACCATTGATTAGGATTGCATCAACTATGCCTGAAAATGCCACAAATATCAAACTGCACAAAAAAATTCATGTTTGGCCATCACCTCTCCATGTCATGATAACTCCAAGGCCTTTTCTTTTTATGGTGCATGGATATGATTGGACCTATCACACTTAAGCCTTTTAACTGGTATTGTTTCATCTTAGTTGCCATTGATTATTTTACCAAGTGGTCAAAAGTGGCTTCATATGCCAATGTAACCAAATCTATTATACATAAGTTTGTAAAATAGGACATGATCTACCAATATGGACTTCCGAAACAGAACATCACAAATAATGCATGAAACTTTAAAAACAAGATAATGCAAGTAGTTTACTTTTAGTTCAAACTTTAGCATTATAACTCGATCTCATACTACTTAAAAATGAATAAGGCAGTCAAAATGGCTAATATGAACATTAGGAAATAGTCAAGAAGATGGTTGAAATATCAAAGACTAGCACAAAAAGCTATACTTTTTGCTACACACTTACCGCACTGCAGTTCAAACTTCTATGGGTGCTACCCATTTTCCCTAATCTATAACATGGAGGCTATTCTACCTATCGAGGTTTAAGTCCCTTACTTGGGGTCTTGATGGAATCACAACTTGAAGAAGTTAAATTATTCTAAGACTAATATGAGCAACTTAATCTGTCATGGGCAAATGTTCCAGAAGTGTATAACGAGAGCCAATAACAAAAAGGTCTATCCTTGTTAGTTTTAAGAAGGTGACCTAATGCTTAAATATATTTTCCCAATCTATAAAGATGTTCGAGGAAAATGGACCCCAAACTAAGAAAAGCCGTACGTAATGAAATCTTAATTTAGATAAATAGTGGTAACTTGCCTAACCTTATGAGCTCTGATTTTGTCAATAAATACTATGCCTTAACAAGATTTTATGGTGAAAACCTAGAAATGCATCCTATAATCCATTAAAAAATTTGGATGGAAACGCAAAATGACATCCATAAAAATAAAACACTTAGTTGAAAACCTAAAAGGGTGGCTTAAGTGACCAAACTTACCCTTACTCGACCTAACCAAATCTACACTATCACCAGCTTAGCTAGAAGTAATTTGGATGTATCTTGGCCAAAACACTAGATTACAACCTAACCGCCTGCCATATTCCAACCTAGCCTACTAAACCCTATTTTCATTTAAACCCAAAGAGAAAAGGTGATTTCTACCTAAGCTCAAGTCAACCCTCACATCATAGGGTAATTTGAGGGGTACCTTTGAAGATTGGCCAACACTAAAAGGATTGATTACCTAAGAAAAGTCTCCAAAAGCATTAAGTGGAAGATTCATGTCATTAGCATCAAGGGTACCAATTGTCCAAAAGTCTATTATTAACTTTGTTTGTTTATTTTGAAATGTTTTATGAGTTATACTCTTCTTCTATTTGAATGGTATATTATTGCTTATTTCTATTTTAATTCCTTTTTGAAACACCTGCATCCCATATTGCATCATGTTTATCATTTAGTTTATAATGCTTGATAATTGGAAAAAAACTGATAACAGCATTTTATAGTATTACTTTGAAAAAAATGAAGATTTTATAAGAAAATATTTTTAGGCCTTAAAGCCAGGAATAAACCTTAAACCATAGTCTAGTCTTACCCTTACACCTTTTTTTCTAAAAACATGTTCAGAACCTTCCACTTAGAAAATCTTAGATGAAGGATAAAAGCCAAAATTCAATTTATGACCTTTTTCATTAGCACTTTAAAGCACCAATTAGTCCACTATAACAATCTAAAGCAACCATCTGAACCAAATCGAAAGGACAAGTCTACCAAGCTCACCAGCAAACTTAGCTAGTAAAAGAATTTAAACACAAGCTAATGCACTCAAGAACCTTCCTTCACAATTACGAGCCATTTGTACCCTCCAAAAATAACTTGAATAGTCAAGAGCCTTTAAACATTAAGATAAATATTTTAAACCCTGGGATAAGAAAACTCTCGATTAAACTCTTGGATGGGCAAGTAAGTCATAACAAATTACCAGATTAAGGTCCTAAGTCATCACATTTGCATCACTCAAGCATACATTCACATTATTATGCACCATTCATATAACAATTAACATCTTTCAAGTATGAACTCTTAACCCTAAAAGTCATATTAACAAAAATCTTAGGTATAGATTTTTACTTCTAAAAAGCCCCAAAAAGCTCTAGTTAAGAATTTTTAAACCAACAAAATCGCAAATCGAAAAGCCATCTAGGTAAAGTATATAAACTCCTATCCTCTTAGTCCATAAAAAGCTAGATATATACCCCTTTAGTCTACAAAGAACAAGACGTCTACCCCCTTAGTTCACAAAGAACTAAATGCCTATCCCTAAAGTCCAAAAAGAGTTGGACACTAATCGATCCGTCCATAAAGAGCTGGGCACTAATTGAGTTAGTAACAAAGTGTTAGGCACCAGCTGAGTCTATCTACAAAGATTTAGGCACCAATAGAGTTAGTCCACAAAGTGCTAGGCACTAACAGAGTCTATCTATAAAGAGTTAAAAACTAATGGAATCTATCTACAAAGAGGTAAGCACTAGTCAAATTTGTCCACAAAGAGCTAGGCACCAACTAAGTTTGTCCATAAAAAGCTAGGCACCGTTGAGTCTGTAGACATATTATTTTGTTTGGGCTAATTTTTAGCAATCTGGGGCACGGACGTGAAAGGGTGCGATGATCAGTCGCCTGATGAAAATGTATTTTAAGGAGGTTAAGAAGGCCTATGGATCATATCAAAGGTAAATGCAAAGAAGTGGCATTAAAAGACATAGTTCAAGATGTCTATGGACAAAAAATATGAGAAAATTCATAATTTTGCTTGAATGTATCGATACATGGTTCTCATGTATCGATACAATGCTCTAACAATTCAAAAATTTGAAATGTCCCTATTTGTAATATATTGATACAAGAGCTCATGTATCGATACTAGGCCATGCCAAAACCAAAACATGCATTTTGTAAAAAAATGTATCGATATATATTGTCGATGCTCCATGTGCCTGGCCTTTATGAACGTCAGATGATCTGAAGGGCCAAAGTGCTCTTGACTTAAAAAACATTTTGATGTTTGACATTAAGGAGTGAAAGACCATCAGACTAATCGCTCAACTAACTAGTCTTGGATGGCCTCTATAAAGTGGCCATAAACTTGGAGTCGCCACCGATCATTTTAAGTTAGGCATGACCGATTGCTTATTGAAAATAATACTAGAGATTCATTGTTTTGGGTCTAGCAGTTGGTTACGTGTGGGGAAGGATTAGCAGGCCCACAATGCCCAAAAATCGATACCATTTAACTACATCTTACTTGAATTTTGGTTTCCTTGATTCCATTTTTATCATTATTTAAATATAATTCCCTGTAATGCATGAAATTTTGTAAAGACATGAGTATGGGTTTTAATGAAAATTTTATCACCTATTCCCCTCGAAGAGGTGAGAAACATGGAGATTTTTTTATGAAAATGATCTTTAAATTTTTTTTTAAAAGATTAAATATCTAATGTCTGGCATAGGAGAGATACTGACACAAGATATCATTTTATGATTCTAAAAATAATTAATTTTTTTAAAACATGAATGCTCGAGGTCCCTACAAGAGGAAATATATTAGTAAGATAGGAAAAAAGGCAATAAATGAATCCACACAAAAATAAACACATAAAATACGTAAAAAGGGGTGATCTAAATGTATCTCGTAGTCTTTAATTATTGATGAATAGTCAAGATGACAACATTGAGACTTAGTCAATTTAGTGAAAATTTGAGGAGAAGAAAACTTCGATGACTCAAAGATGTCCTGGAAAAAAATTTTGAATTTTTGAAGGAATATGGAAAGTGGGGTTAGAGTATCCCCTCAGAAAAGTGCGATTGGAGTATCCCCAAAAGTGAAAATTTAATGTCATATTAAGTTAAAAGCAGGGTTAGATTATCCCCTCAGAGTGTGGGGTTGAAGTGTCCCTAAAAATAGAGGTTTGATATTGGATTTGCGTTAAAAGCAAGGTTGGAGTATCCCCTCAGAATAGTGGGGTTGGAGTATCCCCAAAAACAAAAATCTTTGATGTTAAAAAAATAGGTCATATTTAAAAAAAAATCTTTAAAAATCGAGAGCTAAAGTTTTGGCTAAAATGTTCCTCTTTTGTTTAGCCTTGGTCTGAGTCTTAAGGGCTTAGGCTATGGGAATGAGCCGAGTAGATCATGAGGCATTCCAATGCCTTAATAAGAGCGCTTTGAAAATTACGCTAGAAATAGAGGATAATGTTGCATCATTTCTTTTTTTGAATTTATTTTGACCTCATTTGGAGGTCCCCAAAGGTAAACAAGGTATCATTGGAAAGTTAACTCGATGAGGATTGATGTAAAAATATTCCAAAAATCTTAGAAAATCACTTTCTAGGCAGAATTAATTTTTTAACTTCAGCTTGTCTTGACATTGGCAGCATGTACAGGGTAAAGGTATGATGGACTTTGAAAAATCATTTCATATTCATCCAAAATTGTTAAAATGCAAATAATACCTTTTAGAAAGGGAATTTCATGAATTCTATGAGAAAAATAATTAAGGGATTCAAAAAATTGTTTGTTAGGCTGAAAGATCTCTAATAGTAAATTACTCACCAGATCTAGGGGTTCCAGATAGTGAAGATTCAAAAAAATCATAACTATTTCATCCGAGATGATCCGAAGGTAAATGAGATATCATTGGAAAGTAATTAAAATCCTTTAAGGGAAAAATACTAATACATTTTGGATAAATCATTTTTTATTTTTAAATAATTTTTTAAAACCAGACCACTGTGCTGCTAGAACAAAATAGGGAAGGTGTTCAATATTTTTAGTTTTTCATTGGGTTAAGCTCAAGCCATGGATGTTTAAGCATCTGTAATTGAGATGAAGGGTTGACAGGGGCATCATGAGTTCATTCCACAGTCTCAGAGTAGTTTGGGATGATGGAACAACCTGTTAACCATGCCATCATGAGGGTGTTTAGCTAAGGACCAAGGATTCACATTTTCAGCCAAAAGATTTTGTTCCATTTTTGAAAACCAGCATTCTTATACTCATGCTTCCATGAATCAGAACTGAATGCTTGCATTACTCCCAAGGTTGGAAAACCAACTTCATAGAAATCTTAACCTCATGTTATTCTCCATGTATAAAAGATAGCATGTGCCTAACTTGAAGGGTACTCTTTGAAATCAGGTTTTCTAGCAATCAAACAAACATCTCAACACAAACAAAGTGCCACAAACATGATATAGAATATGGGGAACATGTATGCACAAAAAAAGAATGCATGGAGATGATAGATAGATGCATGAACATACATAGGATGAACGTGCTAAAAAAAACATTTTTATTTCATGAAACCTATTAAGCTGGGAAAAAATGTATGGACATACTTATGACACATTAAGATACATGCTTTACATGAGATGCAGATGTGAATGTGGAAGGAACATGGCAAGGCCACATGGATAGAGGCTGTTATGGTAATGAAAATGTAAGGGGACAGCATGTGGACACCAAGAAAAACATCAGGATCTTAAACTACCACAACCAATGCCAAAAAAATGCATAGGAGTCCTAGGGTGGCCATAAAAGTAGAAAAAGGGTTTATTAAGACAATGCTAATGATAAAACAGAAAATATAAAGATCAAGGTAGATGGGACATACCAAAAACCTAAACTTTTTTTCTAGAGCAGTGGCTGTAGGCTTAATTTCTTCCTTCTCCTTGCTATTATTTAGCAAGACAAGGATGAAATGAAGTAGGCTTTTGGTGGTATGGTTGATAGTAAGGCTTTTTAAGGATCAAAATGTGTTGAAAGTTGGTTTCTTGAAGGTTTTTTAGTGGTGTTTTGAGGTAGCTATGGGAATGGAGTATGAGAGTCAATGAAACAGTGTTTTTGGGGCTGAGAATGGCTGAAGGATTTATAGGGATAGGTGAAGAGTTTTCTAGGATTGCTGGAGAGTTTTTTTGATAGCTGGGAGCCTTTTTTTTAAGGTAGCTTGCCCCTCCTTTTCTTTTAGTTCAACCCCTTTTTTTAGAAGATAATGCAAAGGGCCTCATTAATTTTTCTTCTGTAGCAGGGCATATCTTCAATTACCATGTTCAATTGACTTTCTTTTTATTGGTTCTGCTATACTAATTAAGGGGGCACAAAGGTTGTGAGAGCCTATAAGTTGGAGATATGCCTGCCACCCTCTTACACCCATATATTTTATGAAAGTGACCTTTGTCATTAATTCTTTGGACTTCAAAATTTTGTTAGAATCCATTAATGAACACATAGTTAAGGTTTGCAATGTTATATGATAGTTTTTTGGTGCAAAAAGATGTTTAAATCGGGTTTTTGGAGGTTGAAAAATGGCTCGTACTAGGCAAGAATATCTTAGTGTGTCGACACAGAATATGTTGCATCGATACACAACTCTTGAGTATCGATACAATGAGTTGTGTATCAATACTAAGGGCAAATAAATGTTCCTAGTCTCGAGACTTAGAGGCTAGTATCGATACTCCACAGATTTGTATCGATACTCATGCTTGTGTATCGATACATTTTGCCAAAAATCATAACGTTAGCTACTGCCAAGCTCTATATCGATACAAACATGCCAAGTATCAATACTAAACCCTCTCATATCGATACTACACATGGAAATTCAAAATGTTGGTAACGTGAAAGCCTCATGATAGTGTTCATGCACCTATATGACTTGTACATACCTTAGGTTCCTCGAGTTATCTTATCTTGGTCACCATGAAAATTTGCTCGCGTATTCACTTGAATAACTTTGACACCCTAAAAATAAACTTTGATGCCTCGTTTTTGCATTTTTCTTTAAAGCGGTCCATAGGCATTTTAGGCTTTCCTAAAAAGACTTGGTCACTGGGC
Source organism: Adansonia rubrostipa (assembly GCA_038381775.1). Classification (NCBI taxonomy): domain Eukaryota; kingdom Viridiplantae; phylum Streptophyta; class Magnoliopsida; order Malvales; family Malvaceae; genus Adansonia; species Adansonia rubrostipa. The sequence continues at coordinate 5,299,336 of JBBYHM010000015.1, forward strand.
GCCTAGCGATCATTCCCTAGCTTTATTTCTATTTTTTTATTTTATCACCTTTTACCTAAACCCCTAAGATACCAAAAATGGTCCGGACAAAATAAGTGTCTACAGCTGCCCCTCTTTGACCGTTGCTAAGTATTAGGAATAGGGCAAAGATAAATAGACACCATTTTGTTCGGGCAGTGTATTATGTCATTTTTTAAGTGGGAAAGAAAATGTGTCCTGCTTTTTGAGGACTAAAATAAAAAGGGTGCCACCAGCTCATATAGGCTTAAAAGAAAAGGCATCATGCTCTTTGAGGACTAGAATAAAAGGGATGCCACCAGTTTGTGTGGGCTTAAAAGAAAAAGAAAAGGCATCCTGCTCTTTGAGGACTAAAATGAAAAGGGTGCCACCAGCTTATGTAGGCTTAAAAGAAAAGGCATCCTACTCGAGGACTAAAACGATAGGGGTGCCACCAATTTGTGTGGGCTTAAAAAAAGAAAAAGTGTCCTACACTTTGAAAACTAAAAGGAAAAGGGTGCCACCAGCTTGTGTAAGCTTAAAAGAAAAGGAAAAGGCATCCTACACTTTGAGGACTAAAATGAAAAGGGTGCCACTAACTTGTGTGGGCTTAAAAGAAAAGTCATCATGCTCTTTGAGGACTAAAATGAAAAGGGTGCCACTAGTTTCTGTGGGCTTAAAAGAAAAAGAAAAGGCATCCTGTTCTTTGAGGACTAGACTAAAAGGGGTGCCACTAGTTTGTGTAGGCTTAAAAGAAAGGAAAAGGCATCCTACTCTTTGAGGACTAAAATGAAAAGGGTGCCACTAGCTTGTATGGGTTTAAAAGAAAGAAAAAAGGCATATTGCTCTTTGAGGATTTAAAATGAAAGAAAAAGGTCATGTTATTTGAAGACAAAGAAAGAAAATGTCCTGCTCTTTGAGGATAAAGGAAAGAAATGTCTTGCTCTTTGAGGACAGGAAAAAAAATGTCCTTCTCTTTGAGGACAAGAAAAGAAAGCATCCTACTCTTTGAGGACAAAAAAAGAAAACATCTTGCTCTTTGAGGATAAAAAATAAAACATCTTGCTCTTTGAGGACAGGAAAAGAAAACATTCTGCTCTTTGAAGACAAGAAAAGAAAACATCTTGCTCTTTGAGGAGAAAGAAAAGAAAACGTCTAGCTCTTTGAGAACAAGAAAAGAAAACATCCTGCTCTTTAAAGACCAGAAAAGAAAACGTCTTACTCTTTGAGGACAAAGAAAAGAAGTAGTCCTACTCTTTAAGGACAAGAAAAAAAAATGTCCTGCTCTTTGAGGACAAAGAAAAGAAAAGGTCTTGCTCATTAAGGACAAGAAAGAATAGGTACCTTTCTTGGATGATTTTCAATGAGCTTGTGATGTCGAAGGTACTTAATTAAGATTTTTTAAGGTTTTTGGAAACAAAAAGTCGCAACTTACGCTCTTTATTAATTTACCTTTTGTTTAAGGATTGGTACCTAAAAGATGTTAATCTTGTAGAATTCATGGGAATCCATATGCATGTTTAAATAATGCGAAAATGGTGTTTCCAAAGGCATAATCCGTCAATTTGGATCCTTCTCACATCTGATAAGGTAGCTTCTCATCCCGATGACCAATGATGGTAATAAGAGGATTGCGAAATCAGATGATTCATGTTGGAAGGCTCTAGCTATAAAAAGTCCATTAGCAAGCATGGATGGTGCTTCTTCGCTAATTTTCACTCTAAAGACCTCTTTAACTGTTTAAATATGTTGAACACTAGTTGTTTGGGTGCCAATCAAAGTAGGATTTTAGCCCCTCTTTTTCATGATAGGCTTTTCTAGGGGTAGAGTTTGAACACTTCTCAGGATACAAGATTAAAGAAGGTAGGACCAACAATGGCCCTGAAGTTCATTTTTTGGTCTCTAGACCTAATAAAAATTCTTGCAAAGTTCAATTTTTCCAAGCAATGCTATGAAATCTTGTTATCAATTTTATTCCTTTACCAAGCATTATCAATTAAATGATAAACATGATGCAACATGGAATGCAGTGTTGAGAAATGAAGCAATTGTATTCTCACTCGATTGAAAAATTTTAAAAACAAAAGAGCCAAAAAAATATGCTTGGTTTATTGGCTTCGATGCTGATGACATGAATTTTTTGCAGAGTGCATTCAGAGACATTCTTTTAAGTAAATGATAAGAAGATTCCTCAGATTGCCCTATAGTGGGATGAAGGCCTCAAAGTTGGTTATTTTTTCATTTTCCAAGTACAGGTGTGCATAAGGTTTGGTCAGCACAGAATAGTTGGGTTAAGTTATGATTTGATGTCTCAGTCAGAGTTATGAATATAGAGAAGATTGGTCTTAGGCTGATGATGGTTTGGGCTTGACTTGGTTTGAATGGGTTTGGTTACTTAAGCCGCTTTCTTGAGCTTTCAACTTAAGTTGGTTTTTTCCTTTTTTAAATTATTTTTGTATTTTCTTTTTGTTTTTATTTTTTTGGTTGGTTTTTTTGTTTTTTTTAGAGAATGGTGGGTGAAGGGCTAATAGAATGCCCTTTTGGTTTTCATCCTAAAGTCTTTTCAGGCATAGTATTTTTTACAGAATCAGAGTTAACAGGATTAGGCAGGTCGCTACCATCCATTTCGGTTAAGATTAAAGCTTCTCCAGAGAATACATACTTCACCATATATGGTCCTTCCCAATTTGAGGTCTATTCTTTGTGAACATCTTTATGGATTGTGAGAATTTGCTTAAGCACTAAGTCACCTTCTCGAAACTGACGAGGATGAACCTTTTTATCATAGGCTTTCATCATGCGCTTTTGATATATCTACCTTGACAAATGGCTTTGATTCTCTTCTTTTAGATGAGATTAAGTTGCTCAAATTGATCTTTAACCCATTTGACCTCTTCAAGTTATGATTCCATTAAAACCCTAAGGGAAGGGATTTCAACCTCGATAGGTAGAATAGCTTTCATGCCATAAACTAAGAAAAATGGTGTAGCACCTGTAGAAGTTTGTACCATTGTGCGATAAGCATGTAACACAAAGGAAAATGTTTTATGCCAATCCTTGTGCATCTTAATCATCTTTTTAATTATCTTTTTTATATTCTTATTGGCTGCTTCCATGCATCATTCATCTTTGAACGGTATGGGATGGAATTTTAATGCTGAATCTTAAACTAAGAACAGACTGCTTATATCATCTTATTTTTCAAGTTGCATGCATTATTAATAATGATTTGTTTGGGAAGATCGTATCTACAGATGATGTCTCATTTTATAAATTTACACACGATGGATCTGGAGACATTGGCATAAGAAGCTGCCTCTACCTATTTGGTGAAGTAGTCGATAGCAACTAGGATGAAACGATGTCTATTGGAGGCCCTAGGGGTGATTGGTCCAATCTTGTCCATGCCTCACATAGAAAATGGCCATGGGGCTACATGACATGCAATGGTACCGAAGGGACATAAATCTTGTCTGCATAGATTTGGCATTTATGGCATTTACGGGCATATTTGATGCAATCCCTTTCTAGAGTTAACCAATAATAGCCTGATCGCATGACTTGTTTCACCATTTAGTGTCTATTAGCATACGTACCATAGATCCCCTCATGGACTTCCTCGAAGATTCTTTTGGCTTCTGAGGCATCCACGTATCGGAGCAATACCTAGTCCTAACTCTTCTTGTATAGCATTTCACCATCACAAATGAAGTTTACAGCCATTCTTTATATGGTTCTTTTATCATTTTCTGTGACATGATCTGGTTATTACTGATTTTTGATATACTAGAGGATGCCATGATACTAAGGCAAATCATCTTTTTGTTCCTCGATATTCTGGCAAGATATCGATGTTGAATGAATGCTTATTTAAATAGAGGTAACACCTGACTCCCAATTAACCTTAAACATGGATGATAAAGTGGCTAAGGCATTAGCAATTTGATTATCTTCCCGAGGTAAATATCAGAAGCTAACATCATTAAATTCTTTTATCAGTTCTGAGATTAAACTTTTATAATGAATTAGTTTGGCATCACATGTCTGCCATTCCTTTTTTTAATTGGTAAATAATAAGGGCTAAGTCTCTAAACACTCATAAGGTTCAGATCCCCTTTCGATGGCAGCTTGGAGTTCCATGATGCAAGCCTCATATTCAGCTATATTGTTAGTGCAGTTGAGCTCAATCTCGTAATGAAAGGATAATGGCTTCCCTCAAGTGAGATTAAAATTGCCCCAATTCCATGCCCCAATGCGTTTGAAGCACCATTAAAAAACATTTCCCAGGGTGAATCGCTATTGGTTCCCTGTTCCAATCTGGATATGGACATTAGGTCTTTATTGGGGGATTAGAAGTCCAAAGGTTGATAATCATCCATTGCTCGACTAGCCAAGAAATCTACAATTACACTGCCATTAATGGCCTTTTGGTTCGCATATATAATATAATATTCATATAGTAGAACTTGCCACCTAGCCAATCTCCCTAACAATGCAAGGGCTTTATACAAGTATTTGACGGGATCCAATTTGGTGATTAACCATGTGGTGTGGTATGACATATATTGTCTTAACATCTTGGTTGTCCAGACTAGAGCATAACATAGCTTTTCTACTATCGAATAGTTATTTTCATATTCTATGAACTTCTTACTTAAATAGTAATTATAGCCCATTCTTTCTTTCCCGAATCATCATGCTGTCCTAATACACTGCCTATCGAACTATCAAAAATTCATAGATATAAAACTAGAGGTCTGCCTAGGATTAAGGGCACAAGCACTGGAAGGCTTGAAAGGTATTGCTTTACTTTATCAAAGGCTTTTTGACATCCTCTATTCCATTCTCTGAGATTTTGTTTACGAGGTAGCCAAAAGATTGGGTCACATTTATTTATCAATTGAGCTATAAATCAAGCTATATGGTTTAATCTTCCCAAAAAACTTTTCACCTCTTTTAGGGTTTGAGGCAGTGGAAGGCTTTGAATGGCCCTAACCTTGTTAAGGTCTATATTTATTCCTTTTTCACTCACAATAAAGTCTAATAACTTACCGAAGGTGACACCAAATATGCATTTCATAGGGTTTAACTTAAGCTAATATTTGCAAAGGTGTTTAAATAGCTTTCACAAGTCAGCTACATGTTCATTCTCTCTAGGTGACTTGGCTATCATGTTGTCCACATAAACTTCAATCTTTTTGTGCATAAGGTCATGAAACAATGTCACCATTGCCCTTTGATAAGTTACCTAATGTTTTTGAGCCTGAAAAGCATCACTTTGTAGCAAAAAGTTCCCTACATGGTCATGAAAGTGGTTTTTTTCCATGTCTTTGGTTGTCATTTTGATTTGGTTGTATCCCAAAAATCTATCCATGAAAGAAAAAAGTGCATTTTTGGTGGTGTTTTCCCCTAGGGTATCGATATGGGGCAAAGAAAAGTTATCTTTTGGACTAGCTCAGTTCAAGTCCCTATGATCCACACACATTCATACTTTACCATTCTTCTTAGGGACTAGGACCATATTAGCCACCCACTCAGGGTATTTGGCAACTTCAAGAAATCTTGCTTTAAATTTTTTCATAACTTCTTCTTTGATCTTTAACAGCATCTCAGGTTTCATCCCTCTAAGCTTTTGCTGCACAAGTTTATACTCAGGTTTGAGGGGAAGTTTATGAACTATGATGTTGGTATTCAACCTAGGCATATCCTGGTAAGACCAGGCAAACACGTCTCAGAACTCTTGGAAAAGGCTTATCAAATGGTTTTGGGTTGATGGTTTTATAGAGGTTCCAATTTTGACTTCCTTTCAGTCTTTTTTTATCCTAAGGTTTATGGTTTCGGTGGGTTCTTTATGAGGTAAAATATGTTTTTCTTCTTGTTCAATTAGTCTGAGCAGATCTAGGGGTACAGGGTCTTCCTCAAAATTTTCTTCATACTCAACCTCACCAGCATAGATTGCTTACTCAAAGTCGATTTCCTGAGTCTTACTGCAGACATTCATGTCATCATTATTTGAATACCTAAAAATATGAAAAAAAATAATATAAGCAAAAAGATATGTGGGAGAAGGTGAAAATAGATAGAATGAATGAAATGCATAATGCTCCATTATTTTCATTGTTATACTTAATAAAGGGTGCCCATACAAAGGATCCCACAATGCTTTTGGGCGAAAGCATGTGGGTTTGGTTCATGGCATTACTTAGAAAGAGTTTTGAACAATACAAGGATTTCTATCTCAGTCCAGACACTTAAAATAAACTCAGAGGGCATAAGTCAGTCTTTCCACCTATTATTGATGGCTTTTTAATTGCATTGATAGAGAAATCCCTAAAAGTTTTGCTTAACACAAGCATTACATTTGTCGAGCTAGTATTAACATGTCCGCCTGAGTGAAAGTTCTTATGTAACGGCAAAAATGCCATAGGTTCATGTCCTATGTCTTGTCCCAACAAATGTGCTATCCTTTTCTCCTGATTCTGCTGGGCTTGCTTTTTTTTCTACTGTGCATTAGGCTTGAACCCCAATCCTCTCTTGTCAATCTGATGGGTAACTTTTAAAGCGTTAGCAACTCCTTGGAGGCATCTTCCAAGCCCTTTTCTAGCTCGAGCACTTTTGCTTACTGTTAGTTTTAAGCCCATTTACGTGCTTCCTGACAAATGAGGCTTAATCATTGGCAACCCTTCCTTAACATAGGTGGCATTGATGAACTTAAATGATTGAAAAAAGGGTTCTAGAATGCCCTCATTAGGTTTAACATATGGGTATCAGTCGAGGTAGTAGTAATAATATCTTCTTCTCCACTAATACTGACAACTTTATTTCTAATTACAAACTTTAATTTTTGGTGCAAAGATGATGGAACTACTCTTGCAGAATAGATCCATGGCCTTCCCAAAAGGTAATTATATGATGGAGCAATATCCATCACATGAAAGTCAACCTCATAAGTACATAGGCCTATTTGGAGTGGGATAGTGAGGTTCCCCATAATGTTTCTATAAGTTTTGTCAAATGCCCGCATGACTGTGTGACTATTTTGAATGTGAGATGCATCAATAGGGAGCTTATTCAGGCATGACATAGGCATTACATTCAAAGTTGACTCATTATCGATAAGCACCTTGGGCAATATGCTTCATTTGCAGTATGTGGTGATGTAAAGGGCTTTATGACTTCCTCTTCCTCCTATGGAATCTTGTCATCACTAAAGGATATGTAATTGTCAGCCATGATATTATTCACTAGATGATCTAACTGGCCTATAGAAATATCGAGAGAGACATAGGCCTCATTCAAAACTTTTAGGAGTGCATTTCTGTGAGCTTCAGAGTTCAACAAAAGTGACAGTATGGATATTTTCGTAGGTTGCTTATTCAGTTGATCTACGATACTGTATTCATGTATTTGATGAACTTAAGAAACTTCATTGCTTTTTTCTCACTGATCGATTCTTTAGCAATTTTTGAATTTGACCCTTTAGCTGCAGATTTAAGGGTTTGAAGATTCTGGTTAGTATTTTCTTTCTTAGCTTCATCTTTTAAGGCTGGTGGCGCATAACACCTATCACTCCAAGTTAAGGGGCTCACCCCTGAAAGATCAATATTTGAGGCTAGTTGCTAGATTCCATGATAATTAAGGTTTTACTCTCATAATTCCAAGGAATAGCCTTGTTGTCTTCGTAGGGGAACAATGATGGCAATTGAATGACCATCCTTGGTGCAAATAAGGGAAGAACAGCCTGAGGATATGGTCGATTGTCATACAAGATCAGTGGTCTTTCGATGCAATAGAAGGGATTATCCCCATCCCCTTCTATGGCATTAACGGATGAAAATGCATCTACAAGTTGATTAGTCAAAGTCTGCTTCTCATCATAAAATTTGATGCCACCTTCCTTCATTATTCTTTGGACCATGGCGCAAAACTCTTTACACATTTGAAGGCTATGACCATGTACTATATACAAATCGCAAAAGTTGTCACCTTTTTTCTTTCTTGACCTCAATAACTAATTTGGCCTTTACCAGAATCTCCCAAATTATGCTTATTTGTATTCTCAATTTTTCCATATTTTTCATGATCTTGCAATTTTGCTCAACAATGAACCTTTTTAGGTTTGCGTCTACATGGGTTTGAGAAGAACTGGTTTTTTTGTTGAACCTCAACTGTCGTGTTGTTTCAATTTTTCCTTTCCTCTTGCCCTTGTTTGATTCTCTTTTCAAAGCCTCATCCATCATCCCATAAAGTATGACTACATCTATAAAGCTTTTGGGGGTTTTTTTTCACCACTTCTTCATAATGCGATGACCGTAGTGTACCAATGAACATGATGATCATTTCCTTCTCTATCAACAGTGGTTGAATTTCGATGGCCTTTTCCATCCACCTAGAGGCATAATGCCTAAAGCTTTTATTTGGTTGCTTCTCCATGCTCATAAAAGAAAGGTAAATTAGGATGCCATCGTTATTTGCTTCCTCTTCTTCGATGATGTTAACGGATGGATAAGTTGGTTCATGACATTCCTCATAGAATTCTATCTTGGATCGGTCCATCATTCCTTGGACCATTTTCAAGAATGATAAACATTACTGTAAATCATGCTTTTGAGCACAGTAGCAGTAAGAGAACTCTGTGAGTTCCTTTCTTGGGCTCAATATCCAACCTCCTTAAATGCTTGCCATACTCTACTCATTGGCATCTTAACCTCTCTAACATCTCTTTTGACTCAATAGCCTTTCCCATGGCATTTACCCTCGGTTCAGTGTGATTAGGGAGTGGGTTTGCCCTAACATTTGGTTCGGGCCCTTGCTCTATTTTAATTATGCCGCTTTTCAGCAGGCCCTGCAACTTTCTCTTGAATGAGGTGTAATTCTCAATTGAGTGTCCCTGTGCTCTAGCATGGTATTCACAGTAAGCATTCTTATTATACCAGCTAGGGTATGATGGAGATTTTAAGTCTAAGAACACTAGGGTGACCAATCAGCTGACTAATAGGTGATTATAGATCTCTTTATATGAGTATGGTAAATGGTCAAAATATTCCCTTTCTCGGGGTGCTTGATGATTACTTAGGGCTTTAGCATTGTTTGTACTACGAGGTTACATGCTTGGAGGAGTATTTGGACTAGGATTTGGTGTGAGGGTGACTGTTGAAGCAATCCCAGTAAAGTGAACTACTAGTGTCATTTGGGAGGGGCTAATACTTGGATATAGCATACTTGGAGCACATAACCCTTGAGTTAAGCCTAGATTTTAAGGGAACTTTGCGATGCTACGACTGACAGTGTTTACTTTTTTTTCTTTCTTTTACTTATTGGTTTCATAATTGACCCAAATGATTATCCCATAGATATTTTCCCACTTTTGATGGCATTATCAATCATTTCCTCTGATATGACCGTATCAGTAAAATTCGTCGTGGCATTTCCTACCAACTTCTCATAGTAAGGAGCTTTCAAAGTGCCGATAACATAACTGTCATTTCTCTTTCAGTTAATGAAGGTTGAACCTAAGTTGCCTCCTCCCTCTATCTTTGGGCATACTACCTAAAACTCTCAGAAACTTTTTTCTCCATGTTCATGAGAGAGAGACAATCTAGGGCCTAGTCAGATACATGCTTATATTGGATGAGGAATGCACTAACCAGATCTGTCCATGTTTGAATTCTTATAAGGCCTAGCCCTATGTACCATCGAAGAGTTGCCCTAGGTAAATTGTCCTAGAAGCAGCGGATTAGCAATTTTTCATTTTCCTCATACCAAGTCATCTTACGATAATAGATCCGAATATGGGCAGTAGGATCTGTGGTCCCATTATATTTTTTAAACTCTAGCACCTTAAATTTGTGTGGAATAATAAGCCTAGAGACCAATCCTAGAGCTTTCACATCTATAATTCCAAATTTATCACTTCCCTCGATAGCTTAAAGATATTTTTCTAGAGATTGGTATTTGTTTAAGTCTTCATCATTTTTTGAAGACCTTTTAACCCTTTCTTGTTCTACTTGTTCATCAAGATCTGGTACTATAGGTATAGTGGGCTAAAGCCTTGAACTAAATATGGTGCTATTGCAGGATTAAGATAAATGAATGGTTGAGTTGATGGAATTCTTACTGTCGGGGGATGCGGTTCATGCAAAGCTACTTCATGTACATTAGTAGCATCGATACCACCATTCAAATTACTCTCAGGGTTAGTCGATCTTTTGCCAGCGTCGACGGTGCTCATTTGTCCCTTAGCTTTTAAAGCTTCAGATAATAGTTTTGTCAATTCTACCATTTAGGATTGAAGTTCCTCATTCTTACAGGCCAGTTGTTCTTAAGATTCTCTGTACACATGAGTTCTAGTCACTCAATGTAGGACTGATGATCATTCTCCATGGCTTTACAATGGGTATGAGTGTTGTAGCAATGGCGAGCTAAAGATTTTATGCTTTAGGACACCTTCACTTTAGATTACTAACGGATTAGACCTTTAGAATGTGTCATGACCTGACATGAAAATGGATATGAAGCAGAAAAAAATATGTTACTAATGCAAAGCAGAAGAAGAATAAATGTTATTAATGCAAATGCAAGAAGGATAATTGGATTAGGAAACAGCTCCACCAATAGCATCTTTCATTAAAGCAACCACAGTGTTGAATACATATGATTACATTTGGAAATGTCTAGCATGATTATATTGTGTAGTCACATGTTTTAAGAAATACAATAGTTCTTGTTCACGAGCTCTAGTGGGTAAGATGCTACATGCTAGAGATTAAGCCGCACCTATCATATATTCAACCTTCAACTGAGCTACCTGAATTCATTCAGTGAGATGGTGATGATGAGTCTGATAATTTTGGCATGCCTAATCGATTATCTATTGCCATTCTTACTCCCACTGTTTCGAAGCTCGTACTAATTCATCGACCTAATTTTGGCAAGCTTATAAGGATTGCTCTAAGGCTTGAACCCTAGCTATTAATGTCTCATTCTCAACTTGATTCGCTCTCAAATCTTGAACTTGAGCTTCTAACCATGCATTTCTTTTTTGATAAGTCAATGCTAAGGTCCGAGCCCTTACAAGCTTCTCTTTACTGTCTTTAGCCATTTCTTTCCACTGATGTAGTTTTTTTTTAGGGTGGCAATTTTTGTTCTCCACTCGATTGAAGACTTGCCTTGGCATCATGATTTGTTTGCTTTACTGAAAACCATATAGTCTTTCCTTAAACACTCGAGGTCTTCTTTAAGATGATTCTTCTCCTTATCAGCTCGTTTTACCTTACCTTCATGCAAATAGAGGTCCATCTCCAATTGACTCTTTTCCTCTATTAGGTGAGCAATTTCCTTGGTAAAGGTTGTCTTTTCTTGTTCGAATTCTCGTCTAAGTAGTTTGATTTCATAATGGAATTCTTTAACTACAGATACAACATCGGATGAAGGCAAGGCATCATTGGCGTGACATATCTTCCATTCATTATACCCAGGGGTCATACGGCTTCCTCTCTAGTGTCTTTCCATGCAATGAGTTTGTCTTCAAGCACGGAAGGCTAACTAAAATTTTTGACTTATAATCTGGCTCGCTGTATTCAAGGTCACATGCCTTTAGGTTTTGAACAAAAGGGATAAATTGTTGACAAAAAAATTGTTGAAGGACCAAAATAGGTGCGTAGTTGGTACTTCCCCATAACCTAATGAGTGGCACACAATTGTAATCCCCACATCTGTACATGACGGTGGCGAGAACCAAGTAGCCTTCCATGCCACTTCATCCCCGTTGAGATTCTAAACTTTCTGGATCCATTGTTCCTCAGACTTTTTGTAAAGCCATTCCTTCTCGAGGACTTTGGAGATAGGACTGAAGACTTGGAGATAGGATTGAAGTTAGGGAAAAAATTGTATGACCTTCTTTTTTCTTCAAGGCAAAGGTGGCTAACAAACCATAGGTGAAGCATAGGTGCATAACTAATGAAACGTCCTATCCCAGTTTTCTTGCAAAAATTAAAGGTTCGAATGGTTTCAACGATGATAGCAGGTGCCAGGTTAATGTTATAAGATAGTCGAGAAATGAGATCCGCCACCGCTACTTCGACATAACCTAGCATCTTCAGGAAAGTGACTAGGCCATATATCACCAATGCAAATATATCTTGCATTTTTTGAACGTCGATGGTATTTGCCATTGCCTTTTTCAAACTAGCCCATTAAATGCGCTTGTTGTTTCCCTTCTTCTTGATGTGACCCTCAATCCATGCCTCGAGTGCACTGAGAATCTGAGCCAATCTTTTCTTAAAAGTTGGGGGGTTCAATGCCTTGTAAAATATTCTATCAGTCTTGGCCATCTTCATGTTGAGCAGCGAGGTATATTCCTCTACTGTGGGGGTCAAATCTTCATGGTTGAAGGTAAAGCATCGATATGCAGGGTTCCAAAATTGGGAAACGGCTTGCAGCAAACTAACATCCCAATGGACTTGGAGTAAAAAGGTAATGTCCCTATTTCTTTTCATGAATGATTCCTTTTTGGTACTATCCCAACTGGTCCATATATCTTTTAGATCTTGCCAGTTGTTCTGATTATACCCTATTTTGACTTTTTCATGGCTGATGAGATATACACAGGTTTTAGGATGTCCCTATCTTCACACTGCCATCACTCAGACCAGGCTTGAACTTTTTCAAAAGATTTCAACTCTAAGGTGGATTGTTGCTTCATGACAGACACCCATTGGTAAACACTGCACTGTTGGCTAATTATCCCATGGCAATGATAATAATGAAATGATGCATGCATGCAAGAAGGAACAAAAAGAGACAATAAGTTAGCAACTATATAAAGAAATAAGCACGTAAAGAAATGAAAGCAAACAAAATGAAAATGCCACATAAAAGTTTACCCCAAGAATAGTTGGTATGATGCATAGGGGCGAGCTTAATAATCGGGCAGCATCATAGCATATCTATGCTAAGATTGCCTTTACTTGTTGTGATACAATATCACGTAAAAACAGGCTTGACCAAATAAGCAGTGACATTCGTTCATCAATATCTGTGTTAACTCATCAGCATGGTGACTTATTTTGGCCAGATTATGAACTTTTGGTATGTAGGTGTGAATAATTGCTCATCATCACCCATCTATTAAGGAAGGGTAAGCTGTAGAACATTCTAGCATACCCTAAAAAAATAAAAATAACATGACAAATGTGAGGGACGATGTTCACCTATCGTCGCTTGTATAATATGGTATACAGAAGTAAAGGTAAGAAGTGTTTCCTACCTTATTCTTCGGGTTATTCTATTAGCATTCTGGTATGGTTTGACATCGTTTGGCTCGTAGGGCTCACTATATGAGTTTAAGTAAATGCCTAAATAGGTAATGAATTGTTTCTCCATCCAATAAGGACAACTTAGGCACCCTGATCCTAGGCCCATCATGGGTTTGGCGGAGCAGGTTCGACTCAGTGGATGTATTTTCCTATGCAAATGTAGAGGGTTACTCATAAGGTAATTTACATCTCGAAAGGTCTTGCCATGCCTATGCGGAGGGTTACTCACAAGGTGGATGGCTCACTTCTGCCTAATAATTAGGATCCTAGCCTCATCATGGTGTTTGGTGGGAATCTAGTGCAAAATGAAAGTGCATGGTGTGTGTCGAGAAAACTATCAAACCTTTTTTTTTGTTTTACTCCATATTACCATACTTATTCAAACCAACATTCATTCAAAAAGAAGATGACCCCTAAAAAGAATCACAAAATAAAGGCATAAAAAGTAAAGATTACAAGGCAAAAAAGAGAGGGAATTATATCTAAATAATTATGGAAACTGAAGAACCAAGGCTTAGCTAGTCGTAGGCCTAACTCTCTATGTTTACTCCCAAGCGGAGTCACCAAGCTGTCGACATTCCATGTGCCTAACCTTTACAAACTTTGGACAATCCAAAGGGCCAAAGTGCTCTCAATTTAAAAAATATTTTGATGTTTAACATGAATGAGTGAAAGACCATCGAATGAATCGCTCATCCGACTAGTCTTGATGGCCACTACGAAGTGGCCATAAACTTGGAGTCACCACCAATCATTTTAAGTTGTCATGACTAGATGCCTATTGAAAATAATAATAGAGATTCATCATTTTGGGTCCAAGAGTTGGTTACATGTAGGAAAGGATTAGCACCCCCGCTATGCCCAAAAATTGATACCATTTAACTACATCTTACTTGAATCTTGATTTCCTTGATTCCATTTTTATCATTATTTAAATATAATTCCCTCTAATGCATGAAAGTTTGTAAAGATAGGAGTCCAAGTTTTAACGAAAATTTCATCACCTATGCAAGTCGGAGGGGTGAAAAACATGTGGGTTTTTGATGAAAATGATCTTTGGATAGTTTTTTTTTAAATCAAATATCTTATGTCCAGCAGTGGAGAAATACCGACACGAGATACCATTTCGTGATTCTGAGAATAATTAATTTTTTTTAAAACATGAATGCTTGAGGTCCCTACAAGAGGAAATGTATTAGTAAGATAGGAAAGAAAGCAATAAATGAATCCTCATAAAAATATAAATGCATAAAATACATAAAAAGGGGTGATCTAAATGTATCTCATAGTTGTCTTTGATTATTGATGAATATCCAAGATGACAACATTGAGACTTAGTTAGATTCACTGGAAATTTGAGGAGAAAAAAATTTTGATGACTCGGGGATGTCCTAGAAAAAAATTTGAATTTTTGAAGGAATATGGAGAGCGAGGTTAGGGTATCCCCAAAGGTGAAAATTTGATGCATATTGAGGTAAAAGCAAGGTTAGATTATCCCCTCGGAGTAGTGTGGGTTGGAGTGTCCCCAAAAATGGAGGTTTGATATTGGATTTGCATTAAAAGTGGGGTTGGAGTATCCCCTTGGAATATTGGGGTTAAAGTATCCTCGAAAATAAAAATCTTCGATGTTTAAAGGAATGGGTCATATTTTTGAAAAAAAAATCTTTAAAAATCAAGAGCCAAAGTTTTGGCTAAAATGTTCCTCTTTTGTTTAGCCTTGGTCCGAGTCTTAAAGGCTTAGGCTACGGGAATGAGCCGAATAGATCATGAGGTGTTCAAACGCCTCAATAAGAGCATTTTAAAAATTAGGCTAGAAGTAGAGGACAACATTGCATCATTTCTCTTTCTGAATTTATTTTGAGCTCATTCGGAGGTTCCCAAGGGTAAAAAAGGTTCCGTTGGAAAGGTAACTCAGTGAGGATTAATGTAAAAATATTTCAAAAATCCTAGAAAATCACTTTCCAAGCGGAATTAATTTTTGAACTTCAACTTGTCTCAACATTGGCAGCATGTACAGGGTAATGGTATGATGGACTTTCAAAAATCATTTCGGATTCATCCAAAATTTTTAAAATACGAATAATACCTTTTGGAAAGGGAATTTCATGAACTCTATGGGAAAAATATTTAAGGAATTCAAAAATGTTGTTTGTTGGGCCAAAACATCTTGAATAATAAACTGCTTGCCAGATCCAGGGGTTCCAGACAGTGAAGATTCAAAAAATCATAACTATTTTATCTAAGATGATCTGAAGGTAAATGAGGTATCGTTGGAAAGGTAATTCAAAATCCTTTAAGGGAAAAATACTAATACATTCTAGATAAATCATTTTTCATTTTTCAATAATTTTTTCAAACTAGACCACTATGCTACCAGAACAAAACAGGGAGGTGTTCAGTGTTTTTGGTTTTTCATTGGGTTGAGCTCGAGCCATGGACGTTTGAACATTTGTCACTGAGATAAGGGGTTGACATGGGCATTACAAGTTTATTCCATAACCTCAGAGTAGTTTGGGACAATGGAACAACCCGTTGATCATGCCATCATGAGGGTGTTTTACTAAGGACCAAGGATTTATATTTTTAGCCAAAAGATTTCGTTTCATTTTTGAAAACCAGCATTCTTATACTCATTCTTCGATGAATCCAGAACTGATTGCTTGCTTTAACCCTAAGATTGGAAAACCAACTTCATAGAAATCTTAAGCTCATATTATTCTCCATGTATAGGAGATAGCATGTGCCTAACTTGGGGGGTACTCTTTGAAATCGGGTTTTCTAGCAATCAAACAAACATCTCAACACAAACAAAGTGCCATAAACATGATATAAAACATGGAGAACATGTATACACAGAAAAAAATGCATGGAGATGATAGATGCATGCATGAACATACTTAGGATGAACGTGCTAATAAAACATTTTTACTTTAAGAAACCTATTAAATTGCTAGGAAATGTATGGCATACTTAACGTGCTAATAAACAGATGTAAATGTGGAAGGAACATGGCAAGGTCACATGGATAGAGGCTATTATGGTAATGAAAATGCAAGGGGATAACATGTAGACAACAAGAAAAAGATCAAGATCCTAAACTACCACAACCAATGCCACAAAAATGCATAGGAGTACTAGGGTGGCCATAAAAACATAAAGAGTGTTTACTAAGATGATGTTGATGACCAAACAGAAAATATAAATATCAAGGTAGAGGGGATATACCAAAAACATGAACTTCTCTTTTTTTCGAAGTAATGGCTGAAGGCTCAGTTTTTTCCTTCTCCTTGCTATTGTTTAACAAGAAAAGGTGAAAAGAAGTAGGTTTTTGGTGGTATGGTTTATGGTGAGGCTTTTTAAGGATCAAAACATGTGGAAAGTTGGGTTCTTGAAGGTTTTCCAGTGATGTTTTAAGGTAGTTATGGGAATAAAGTATGGGAGTCATTGAAACAGTGTTTTTGGAAGTGTTTTTGGGCTGAGAATGCCTAGACGATTTGTGGGGATGGGTGAAGAGTTTCCTAAGATTGCTAGAGAATTTTTTTGATAGCTGGGAGCCTTTTTTTTCTAAAGTAGCTTCCCCTTCCTTTTCTTTTTGTTCAGCCCCCCTTTTTAGAAGACAATAAAAAGAGCCTCATTAATTTTTCTTCTATAGTAGGGCATATCTTTAGCTACCATCTTTAATTGACTTTCTCCTTATTGGTTTTGCTATGCTGATCAAGGGGGTAGAAAAGCTGTGAAAGCCTACAAGCTGGAGATATGCCTGCCACGCTCTTGCACCAATATATTTTATGAAAGTGACCTTTGTCATTAATTGTTTGGACTCTAAAATTTTGTTAGAATCCATTAATGAACCCATAGTTAAGGTTTGCAATGTTATATGATAGTTCTTTGGTGCAAAACATGTTTAAATCGGGTTTTTAGAGGCCAAAAAATAGCTTGAACTAGGCAAAAATGTCTTGGTGTATTGATATAGAATATGTTGTATGGATACACAATTTTTGAGTATCGATACAATCAGTTGTGTATTGATACTAAGAGCAAAAAAATGTTTCCAGTCTCAAGACTTAGAGGCTAGTATCGATACTCCATGGATTTGTGTTGATACTCATGCTTGTGTATCAATACATTTTGCCAAAAATCACAACTTTAGCTACTGCCAAGGTCTATATCAATACAAACATGCCAAGTATCGATACCACACCTTAGGTATCAATACCAAACCCTCTTGCATAGATACTACACATGGAAATTGAAAATTTTGGTAACGTGAAAGCTTCGTGACAGTGTTTAACACCCATATGACCCGTACATACCTAAGGTTTCTCGAGTTTTCTTATCTTGGTCACCAAGAGATAAAAATTGGCTCGCGTACCCCAGCTTTATTTCTATTTTTTTATTTTGTCACATTTTACCTAAACCCCTAAGATACCAAAAATTGGTCTGAACAAAATGAGGTGTCTACACATATCAACATGTATCAATACAATGGTTCATAGCATCAATACAATGATCATTGTATCAATATAATGTTAATTGTATCAATACACTCAATGTTTTTGGACCAAATGTATCGATACATTCTGCAATGTATCGATACATGCAGGCTATTTTCTACAGTTTGGGTATTTTTGACTCGTCCACTATTGATCAAAAACTCGATTTTAACTTATTTCTTTGCATCAAAAAAGATCAAAACCCATATCAAATTATGAATTTGGACTTTTTAACTAATCAAAACTTGTTTTTGAAGTCTAAATTAGATTAAAAATGCCAATATCACATGATCACCCTACTCTTCCTCAGTTTGTTGACCAAGATCACCAACAGCCACCCTATGTCCATCACATTGGCAGCAAGTTGCTTCCTACAACCACTCTATAGCCATCAAACTGACATCACTTTGTCCCCCTTGAGAGATGACCAAAAAGCACCTCCAACTTGGCTCCGAAATGCTAGTATAAGTAGGCCAACTTATATCTTAGCTAAAAAAGGTTAGATTTTAGGTCATTTTCAGCTTCTAAAACACATTCACACACTAAGAAAACCAAATCCTATAGCTCTTCATTCAGCACCCAAAAATAGCCCTAAAACACTCACTCTCAACCACTACACATTCTGAAAATCACCCTCACCCATACCAGAACCAAAATCTCATTATTTCTCTCTTTTTCTTGCTTATTAACAACAAGGAAAAGAGAGAAATTCAAGCCATCTCTACTGCTCCAACTGTTTAGCCAAAAATTGAAGTTTAGTTGGTATAACTTCTTACTTTACCACTTTCATTTTTTGTTTTGCAGCATCTTCATCATTTTAGTGAGCTCTCCTTATTTCCATCACCCTCTTAGGATTATCATGCATTATTGTGGCCTTTGGTTGTGGTAGTTTAGGATTTGGATGCCTTAATGCCCCTTTCATGTGCAAAATGCCTTATTTCATCCTCATTTTTTTAATCGCTCTTGCTCATGCATTTTATGTCATATCCATGCATCTTGTTATCCTTAATCCATGTATGAATCGTTAGCCTAGCACATTTCAAGCACATTTATACATTAGCTTGCATGAACCATTGTCATTTTTAGCATCCACAACATTTTCTTATCAAAATGCATAAAACTTTCTTTATCTAGACCACTGGTAAAGCTAGCATCCCCATTCATGTTATGTGCCATCCCCTTGTATGTTCATTGTCTTCTCTTTGTCTAAATGCATGTTTGATGGCTATTAAAAATTGATTTTTAAAACCTCCCCAAGTCAAGCATGTTAACCTCAACCAATGAGGATTAGCATGAACTTAGCATTTTCTTTAAAGTTAACAAAATATCTTGCAAAAAATTAAGTTTTCTAGATTTGGAATCCTGGTTAAACAAGCTCAAATCTTCTGATTTCGCAACAAAATGGCCTTACACTTGTCCCCAAAATGTTCATGCCTTGTTTTTGAGTCGAAACCTTAAGTGGTATAAGCAATGGGCTATTTCATCATCCCAAAATACTCTGGGGCTATGCAAATGAGTTCGTGATGCTTATGTCACTTTTTCCCTTCAGTCATGGACGTTCGAATGTTAATGACTCGAGTTCAGACTCGTAAACATAGAGAAAATAAGAAATATCCTCTGCTTTGCTTTGTACCCTGCTAGTAGTAACACTGTTACAAATTCAAAAATCACTTTAAAATCCAAAACAATTTTTGGTGAATTTTATAACATTTTTCTCTGAAATTTTGTCAAAATATCTTTAAAAGAAGGTCTTGTTCACCCCCAGATCAGTCCGGATTAAAGAGTTATGATTTTTTAAACCTAGACTATCTGGAATCCTTAGAGTTAACAATATGCATTCTAGTTGGGCCCTTTAGGCTCACTAAACAATTTTTTCAAATCCATCCAACATTTTTCCTAAAAAATTCATGAAACTCCCTTTCTGGAAAGGTATTATTTACAATTTTTTGATACCAAACAAGTCCAAAATTATTTTTTGAATTTTGACGCACCCTTTTCCTCACATGCCCTATCAGTAGCATAGTTGATGCAAATTTGAAAATTTATTTCCCTGGAAATGATTTTTTAGGATATTGGGAATATTCTTAGGTTGACCCTCATTGGGTTACCTTTCTTACGGCCTCTTGACCACCCTCTAAAGCCTTCAAACCAATTTAGAATAAATTCAAGAAGCGGGATAGCGCAATGCTGTCCCCTATTTTTGGTCATGGTCAAAATTAATTTGTTTTCTCGAATTTCATCTCGAGACACTTGAATGTCTCTGTATCCCCTCAATCAGACTTGAGAACATGCTTTGATATCCCGCAAGCTTGTATCAAGGCACAAATAAATTTTACATCTTTACCATCCTCATTGACAATAATTTCTTTCACCAAAAGTCATCAAAATGCTCACATGTCTTCTAAATCACAAGGTTTTGTCAACTTATTTTTTCCAACTCGACCTCTTTAAAGAAGCTTCAAATATGCCACTATTGAGGATACTCCAACCCTAACCTTCCGAGGAGACACTCCAACCTTGCTCTGCAAATTTGTCAAGATCTTAAGAAAAAAATCTTCCTTTGACAAATTATTTGTCATCCATGGGGGTACTCCAACCCTGACTTTCTGAGGGGATACTCCAACCTTGTTTTTCAAATTTATCAACCTTTAAAAAATCTTCTTTCATCAAAATTATTTGTCATCCATGGGGATACTCCAACCCCATCTATCCAAGAGGATACTCTAACCCTGTCTTTCAACTATAATTAAATTTTTCTCTTTCTCGGACTTCCATGAATATGTCAAATAAACCTCGTTTAATCAAGAAACCCAAATGCATCTCAAAAATTGTTGATACGGTTATTCCTAGATAGTCAATGCCAATTACGAGAAAATTCCAATAGTCCATCCTTTTTCTTTATCATTGCATTGAATGATCCATCTTGTGTTACTTCATTTATTACCTTACTATCATGATTTATTTATAATGATTATTTGCAGTCATGTTTTCCAATCATTTCAAATAAAACTAAGGGTAATATTCCATGTAGGTTTCTCTCCAATGCCTAAATTGGAATATTTCATTTTTCGAAATAAAATCCAAAGGTCATTTTTATTGAAAATCTCTATATTCCCCATCTCTCCGGGGTGTAATTGAGATTAAATCTTTTTCACCATAACTTGGATTTGTATTTCTAGAATATTCATGCATTAAAAGAGGGTTATGTCGAAATAGTGATGAGGTAAGATCAAAAGAATTGAAACCGAGATAAGATATAGCTAGTAAGGTACCGATTTTAGGTGTCATGAAGAGGTTCGTACCTCATTGTGCGTAACCAACTCTTAAACCCAAACAACAAATCTTTGTACTATGTAGACCATGGGATTGATGTTTTGAGTTTCGTAACTCAAAACATAGGTTCCAATAGGCATTCGGTCATGCCTAGCCTAAAATGATCAGTGGTGACTCCAAGCATTGGCCATTTTGTGATGGTTATCCAAGACCAATAAGATGAGCGATTTGTCTTATGGTCCCCCTCACTGTCATAAGTCGAGAATCTGTACTTTCTCATTCTCATCATGTTGCAAAGGAAAAGTCTCAATCAAGAAGATATTCCCAAGTCAAAAAAATATTTTAAGTCATATGCACCCATAGATCTGCGAGCATCTACCCTGGGGCACATTGCGATAGCTTAGCGACTGCACAGGGATAGTATAGAGAGTTAGGCGAATAACTAGCCATGTCTTGCTAGGCTCCTAGTTCTTTCGATCTTCAATCATTGTTTAATTATAACCCTTTTTTTTGTTTTGTCATCTAATCTTTTGTTTGGCATGATTGTCAAGATTGTCTTATTTTTGAATAATCATCAGTTTAATAAAAATGGTTGTACGGGAGTGAGCAAAAAGGTTTGATTGTTTCTTCGTCACATACTGTGCACTTACATGTGCATTAGAGTCCCACCAAACTTCATGGTGTGGTTATAACCCAATCATTAGGAGGAAGTGACCTATCCGCCTTCATGAGTAACCTTTCGCATAAGCATGGCAATAACTTCCCAGATGTAAATTACCTATGTCTCTCATGAGTAACCCTCGACATTTGCATAGGAAAATACATCCACCGGATCGAACCCTTTTTGCCAAACCCGCTGTCTAAGATCGAGGTCCTTCGATTGTCTTTACTGGATGGAGGAGCAATTTGAATACCTATTTAAATGTTAACTTAAACCTCATATAGTAAGCCCTATGAGCTAAACCATGTCAAACCATACTGGAACGCTGCTAGAATACCTGGAGAATAGGGTCACTTAGGGAAACATTCTTAACCTTTACTCTTAATTACCATAATTATGTAGGTGGCAATGAGTATACAGTTGTCACCTGCATCTGTATTTTTATCATTTATCAAGGCATGCTGTTGTGCCACCCGAATGATGACTAATCTTTGTCTAAATAAGTGACAGTGAGCAAAAAACCATCATTCATAATGTCTTATGCTATAAGCCGTAATGCTGTCTGAGTCACAGCTTAACGCGTATCTACACTAGTGGTGATAAACGAATATTACTATTGGTCGATTACTTTGCCATCACAATAAGATATTGCATCACCTCATGAAGGGCAGATCGCATCCTGACCTGTTGAACTGCTACCCGTTTCTCATTTTAAAACCTTGGTTAAGACATGTTATGAATATTTTGTTCTGATGTTCTTAAATTCTTTATTTCCTTACATTTGTCCCCTATATGTTCCACTAACTTATTTTTCCTTAATTTATTTTTTGACACATGTATCATCTCATCATAACTATCATGATTGTCATCATTTTGGGATAATTGTTCTAGTTTGATGTTTAGCAAGGGGCCTTTTGTGGCTCTATGAATGATGTTAGTGATGAAGCTATTGCAAGAATCAATTGTCTCCAATGCATATGCACATTTAATTTCACCATTTTTCATTACACTTGCATCAATCATTCATTGCATCATAATTGCTCATCAATAAATACATTTTTAAATAAAAGTATAATACAGGAATTAGGCCATAAAAGTGCAAGGGATTCCGAGATCAATTAGGAACACAAAACCTTACATCATGCATTGTTACAACACACAACACCATAAGCAAATCATGGAGATCGATCATGAAGCTCGTATTAAGCGACTCGAGCTAATGGTTAAGGAATCACAGGACCAGATGCTCCATCAACAAAGCAAAACACAAACTTAGATGGCAAGACTTATGGAACTAATGACAGCCTTTATGAAAGAAAAAAGGCTAGCCAACACTGCTGAAATAAGGAATAATCCTCTAAACGTTGAAAGTCCCTCTACCAATAATCTAGAACCCATCCAAGAGGAAATTAGACAAGAACAATGGCCCACTCCTCCACCTGCCACTCAAACTCCACCACTCATCTACCTAAATCCCATTACAGTAGGTTAATTCATTCCTGGTACTCAAAGGGTGAATGCATGAGTCTCATCGGCAGATCTGATAGCCCTTGATCATGAGAAACCAAAGAAAATAGAAGGTTAAAAGTCCACCATGACTATGAAAAAAGTGAACAAATTCCAGCTACTAGAAAAATGCCTCCAAGCTATCAAGGAGAATGACAAGTTTAGAGCTCTTGACGAGCAATCGCTGTCTTTGGTGTCCAACCTTGTTATTCCCTCAAAGTTTAAAGTCCTAGACTTTGAAAAGTTTAATGGAACCTTTGATCTTTCTGTTCATGTTTGAATGTACTTGTGAAAGATGGTTAGGTACGAGGAAGATGAAAAGCTCCTCATCCATTGCTTCTAGCACAACCTCACTGGGATAGTAGCTTGGTGGTATATCAAGCTATACAATGTGAAAATTCAATCATGGGCTGACTTGGCTAAGACATTTCTAAATCAATACCAGCATGTATTGGATTAGGCATCACATCGACTTTTCCTCATGAATTTCGAGAAGAGATCCACTGAAAGTTTCAGACAATATACCCAAAGGTGGAGGAAAGAAGCAGCCCTAGTCCACCTCCCCTTATAGAAAAAGATATGACAGTCACTTTCATTCACACCTTACGTGCTCTTTATTGCAAGAAGCTTGTAGGGAATGCCGCCAAGAAATTCGCAGACTTAGTTCTCTTTGAAGAAATTATCAATGCCACCATTAAGAGTGGTAGAATGTCTACTGAAGATATAGCTGGATCAAGTAAGAAACCCATTATTGGTAAGAAAAAGGAAAAAGAGGCCAATGCCATAAATTATGCTAGCTCGTCACAGCCAAGACAACGTCAAGCACCCAACCCTTGCTACTCAAGAATGCCACGTTTTTACCTGTCACAATATCCCCATAGCCAATTTATGCCATAACTTATAACCCATCATTTGTAATCCCATCAAACCCACCATAAAGCTACCTTCCACAAGTCCACTAAAATACCAATCGAACAACTAATAATGCCCCCAGCAATCAAAGTGGAAATCAACCAAGACAGCATTTTAATCCCATCCCTATGACCTATAAGGAGCTCTGCCAAACCTTGCTCCAAAATCATTTAGTGGCCCCAATCTTTGTCCCAGAAAAAAAAGCCATCATACCCACCATGGTACAACCCTAACACTCATTATGAAAACCATGCTGAGGCAGTGGGGCATGACATTGAGAACTGCATGTATTTCAAATGAAATGTGCAAAATCTAATCAACTCAAAAGTCTTATAGTTTAGGATGAACTAGGGACCAAATGTTGTTGCCAATCCTTTACCAAACCACACTGAGCCAACTGTAAACATGATCAATACCGAGCCATAGAATTTGTGTCCTTCCACCAAGACCTGATTTTGATGATGGGGCCATGACAGAAGCCCCTGCACTTTTTTTGTCCCTTTCATGTAATGTCAAGAAATAAAAACCTACACCCTACCCTTACCCAAAAGCAAGTAGGTGTCCTATGTAAGGGCCATTTTATCAAACATTATCAATGAAATGACTTTGTATATATCATTTCATATTATGCGTCTAAATCATTTTTTAACCTTTTTGTCTCCATTACTCTTTTGCCTCCATTTTTATCCAAATCCCTTGGTTATATTTATGCCTTTTTCAATGTCAATTTCTTAGCCCTTTGTTGGTGCCTCGATGATAGTGACATGGATGTGTCTGATGGGTCTTTGAAGATCGATTTTGAATGGTTAAATTGCGTTAGTGAAGTTGATCCTAAAGAAGGTTTTAAAGAAAGCCTCGTACCACCAGACCTCTTACAGTTCAAGATCTAGCATCATAATTCTATCCTTTATCGCCCAAAGATGAATGAGGTAGTCAAGCAACCAATAAAAACATTAAAAGAACAGTTGAGAAAATGACCAAGACTTATAAAGACTGGCATGAGAAACTACCCTTTGCACTTCCTGCCTATCAAACCTTAGTTCAAACTTCCACAAGCACTTCCCCATTCTCCCTTGTTTATGGGATGGAAGTTGTATTGCCCATTGAAGTCGAGATCTCTTCTCTCAAAGTCTTAATGGAAACCAAAACTTGAAGAGGCTGAATGGGTCATGAACAGAAATGACCAGCTCATCCTCATCAAAGAAAAATGCATGAAAGCCTTCTGCCATGGTCAAGTGTATCAAAGATGCATGATCCGAGCCCATGACAAAAAAAATGCACCCACGATAATTTAACCTAAGCAAATTAGTATTGAAGAAGATCCTCCTAATTCACAAAGATGCAAGGGGCAAGTGGACCCTTAATTGGGAAAGACCGTATGTCATGAAGCAAGCCTTCTCTGAAGAGGCCCTAATCTTGTCAGAAATGGATGGTAATGCCTTGCCTAACCCAGTCAACTTAGATTATGTCAATAAATATTACACATAGATCGCAAAAACCTAAAATGGCATCCTTCAAAAAAAATAAAAAACAAAAGCAAAATATAAAAATATAAAAAATGAAAATGAAAATGAAAATATAAAAAATTAAAAAAAAAAAGGTCCAGATGAAAATCCAAAAAATGCATTTGGGCAGCCAACCCGACTACAGTTGAAAACTTGCAAGGGCAATTTGAGAAAAGCAATTTTGATAGGTCATGACTGAGATCACTTGTAGGACAATGCAAAGCAATCCCAGGGATCTTTCGAAGATCAACTCATACTAGTCACATTCATTGTTTGAGAAAGATCCTAAAAAGCACCTAAAGAACATCCATTTCATGATTGTCAAGGGCATCTTTTGCCCAAAAGATCATCCTTTCAGCTACCCTATCACTTGTTAGTCAAAAGATATATAAAGTTATGTCTCTTTGTTGACGTGAACAAATATTGCCTTATTTCTTTTAACCCCTATACAATTCACATTACACTTGCCATTTAGTTGATAATGTTCGATAATCAACTAATATATGCATCAGGATATCTTGATATTACATTGAAAGGAAAAGAAAAGCATAGGGAACTCTACTCGTGCCTTGTTTGTCAAGATCATGAACTTCTTACGTCCAAACACCCGTTTAACATGACCATACACTAAATCAATTTTTGCTTTCCTAAGCCACATCTCAAGAAAAACCATTTTAAGCTAACCAAAAATCGGCCCATACATTCTATTAGAATCCTATCAAAACTAGAGACATTAACCTAATCAGTCGAATACTGCTTAAATTGTTGACAATACCTTCCAATTGTCAGGAAAATGATTAAGCCTCTCGAGTTGGGAAATGCAACAATCCAAATTCTTGATAATAGATTTTGGTCATATCCCTAATGGAGCTAGGACAACCTACAATCCCTAGTGGAAATAGGAAAATTTTCATCTATAGTTGCATCAAAGACAAATCACCATCTTATGATAGTCTAAATGACGTACAAGGAGAATTATGGCTATCTCTTGTATTAGACTTCACATCATACAATCATGATAGCATTCCATATCATGCATTCACATTACCATCACACGTCATGATTTTTGCAATGTTACTTCAGGCCAGGTTTGCCAAACCTCCAAGGAGTCCCTGGTAGAAACTCTAAGCTTGGAAAACCAAGCATTATTCAAAAGGCACCTATCAAGAAACCCTCTTCAAAGCTCATAAGTCAGTGGCACCCTTTTCAAAGCCCACAAGTTAGTGGCATCCTTTTCAAAGCCCATAAATCAGTGGCACCCTTTTCAAAGCCCACAAGTCAGTGGCATCTTTTTTAAAGCCCATAAGTCAGTGGCACATTTTTAAAGCCCACAAGTCAGTGGCATCTTTTTTAAAGCCCATAAGTCAGTGGCACCTTTTTAAAGCCCACAAGTCAGTGGCACCCTTTAAAGCCCACAAGTTAGTGGCATCTTTTCAAAGCCCACAAGTCAGTGGCACATTTTCAAAGCCTACAAGTTAGTGGCACCTTTTCAAAAGCCCAAAAGTCAGTAGCACCTTTTGAAAGCCCACAAGTCAGTGGCACCTCTTTAAAGCCCAAAAATCAGTGGCACCCTTTAAAGCTCATAAGTCAGTGGCATCTCTTAAGCCCACAAGTCAGTGGCACCTCTCCAAAAGCCCACAAGTCAGTGGTACCTTTCTCAAAGCCCACAAGTTAGTGGCACTCCTTTCAAAGCCCATAAGTCAATGGCACCTTTTCAAAGCCCACAAGTAAGTGGCACCTTTTCAAAGTCTAAAGTCAGTGGCACACCTTAAAAGCCCATAAGTCAGTGGCACCTTTTCAAAGCCCATAAGTCAGTAGCACCCTTTTAAAGCCCATAAGTCAATAGCACCCTTTTTAAAGCCCATAAGTCAGTAGCACCCTTTAAAAGCCCATAAGTCAATGGCACCATTTCAAAGCCTATAAGTTAGTGGCACACTTTTTTAAGCCCACACAAGCTGGTGGCACCTAGTCTGAGTCAAAGCCTGCATGAGCTGGTGACACCCAAGTCATACATCACACGAGCTAGTGGCACCCAAGTCTAATTTAAAGCCTACACAAGTTGATAGCACCTAAGTCAAAGCCCACACAAGCTGATGGCACCTAGTCTGAGTCAAAGCTCGCATAAACTGGCAACATCGGAGTCAAAGCCTACACGAGCTGGTGGCACCCATGTCTAAGTCAAAGCCCGCATAAGCTGGCAGCACTCGAGCTAAAGCCCATATAAGCTAGTGGCACCCAAGTCAAAGCCTACACAAGCTGGTGGCACCCAAGTTTAAGTCAAAGCTCGTACAAGCTGGCGGCACCCAAGTCAAAGCCTACACAAGTTGATGGCACCTAGTTTGATTTAAAGCCTGCATAAGTTAGCGGCACCCAAGTCAAAGCCTACACAAGTTAGTGGCACCTAGTTTGAGTCAAAGCCAGCATGAGATGGCTGCACCCGGTCAAAGCCCACTCAAGTTGGTTGCACCTAGTCTAAGTTAAAGCTCGCACAAACTGGCAGCACCCGAGTCAAAGCCCATATGAGCTAATGGCACCCAAGTCTAAGTCAAAACCTGGACAAGCTAGCGACACCTGAGTGAAAACCCATACAAACTGATGGCACCTAGTCTGAGTCAAAGCCTGCACAGGCTAGCGATACCCGAGTCAAAGCCCATACAAGCTAGTGGCACCCAAGTTTAAGTTAAAGCCTACATAAGCTAGTGGCACCCAAGTCTGAGTCAAAGCCTGTATAAACTGATGCCACCCAAGTTTAAGTTAAAGCCCGCACAAGTTAGCGATGCTTGAATCAAAGCCCACATGTGCCGTGGCACCTAAGTTTAAGTCAAAGTCCGCATAAGTTGGCAGCACCCACATCAAAAATCCATGATACTCTGCACCTACCTAAAGGGGTCAAACCTTAAAAAACCTAACACCCTAGTGTTCTGGGAAGCGTTATTCCACCCTAACCAAAATAGTGTCTATTTGTCTCCGCCCTATAACTGATTCTCAGCAATGGTCAAAGAGGGGCAGCTGTAGACACCTTTTTTTCTCTGAGCTAATTTTTACTAATCTGGGGCATGGAAGTGGCTTTATATGCCAATGTCACCAAATCTATTATGCATAAGTTTGTAAAATGGGACATCATCTACCAATATGGACTTCCTAAACAGAATATCATAAATAATGCACGCAACTTGAAAAATAAGATGATGTAGGTAGTTTGCTTTTAGTTTAAAATTTAGCATCATAACTCGATTTCATAGTATTTAAAAATGAATAAGGCAGTCAAAATGGCCAATAAAAACATTAGGAAATAGTCAAAAAATGGTTGAAATATAAAATACTAGCATAAAAAGCTATTTTTTATGCTAAACACTTACCACACAGCAGTTTAGATTTCTATGGGTGCTACCTTATTTTCCTTAATCTACAACATAGAGGCTATTCTACCTACCGAGGTTAAGGTCCCTTACTTAGGGTCATGATGGAATTACAGCTTGAAGAAGTTAAATTATTTTAAGACTAATACAAGCAACTTAATCTCATCGAAAAAAAGAATGAAAACTATCTATCATGGGCAAATATACTAAAAACATATAATGAGAGCCGATAACAAAAAGGTATATCCTCATCAGTTTAAAAAAGGTGACCTAGTGCTTAAACAAATTTTCCCAATCTATAAAGATGTTTGAGGAAAATGGACCCCAAATTGAGAAAGGCTATACGTAATGAAATCTAAACTGAGATAAATGGTGGTGACTTGCCTAACCTTGTCAGCTTTGATTCTGTTAATAAATACTATGCCTGAACAAGATTTTTGGGTGAAAACCTAAAAAGGCATCCTATAATCCATTAAAAAATTTGGATGAAAATGCAAAATGACATCCACGAAAATAAAACACTTAAGTTGAAAACATGAAAGGGTGGCTTAAGTGACCAAAGCTTACCCTCACCCAGGCTTAACCAAATCTAGACTATCACTAGCTCAGCTAGCACTACTTTGGACATTTTTTGGCCAAAACGCTAGATTACAACCTAACCACCTGCCATACTCTAACCTAGCCTACCAAACCTTATTTCCACTCAAACCCTAAGCTCAAGGACACCCTCACTTCATACGGTAATCTAAAGGGTACCTTTGAAGATTAGCCAACACCAAAGGGATTGATTACTTAAGAAAAGTCTCCAAAAGCATTAAATGGAAGATTCATGTCATTAGCATCAAGGGCACCAACTGCCCAAAAGGTTTATCATTAACTCTGTTTGTTTATTTTGAAATGTTTCATGAGTTATACTCTTTTTCTATTTGAATGATATATTATTGCTTGTTTCTCTTTTAATTCCTTTTTGAAACACTTGCATCCCATATTACATCATGTTTATCATTTAGTTTATAATGCTTGATAATTGAAAAAAATTGATAACAGCATTTCATAGTATTACTTTGAAAAAAATGAAGATTTTATAAGAAAATCTTTTCTGGCCTGAAGGCCAGGAATAAACCTTAAACCATAGTCTAGTCTTACCCTTAGACCTCTCTTTTTAAAAAAATGTTCAGAATCTTCCACTTAGAAAATCTTAGATAAAGGATAAAAGCCAAAATTCCATTTATGACCTTTTTCATTGGCACTTTAAAGCACCAATTAGTCCACCGTAATAATCTAAAGCAACCATTTAAACCAAATCAAAAGGATAAGTCCACTAGGCTCACTTGCAAACTTAGCTAGTAGAAGAATCTAAACATAAGCCAACGCGCTCAAAAACCTTTCTTCATAATTACGGGCCATCTATACCTTCCAAAAACAACTTGAATATTCAAGAGCCTTTAAACATCAAGAGAAAGATTGTTAAACCCTGGGATAAGAAAATACTCAATTGAACTCTTGGATGGGCAACTAAATCATAACAAATTACCAGATTAAGGTCCTAAGTCATCACATTTGCATCACTCAAGCATACATTCGCATCATTATGCACCATTCATCTAGCAATTAACATCTTTCAAGCATGACCCCCTAACCCTAAAAGTCAAATTAACAAAAAAACTTACGTAGAGATTTTTACTTCTAAAAAGCCCTAAAAAAGCTCTAGTTAAGAATTCTTAACCTAACAAACTCGCAAATTGAAAAGCTCTCTAGGTAAAGTATAAAAATCATATCCTTTTAGTCCATAAAAAGCTAGATATATACCTCCTTACTCTATAAAGAGCTAAACGTCTACCCCCTTAGTTCACAAAGAATTGGATACCTATCCTCATAGTCCATAAAGAGTTAGACACCAATCAGTCTATCCATAAAGAGCTGGGCATTAATTGAGTTAGTCATAAAGTGTTAGGCACTAGTTGAGTCTATATAGAAAGATTTAGGCATCAATCGAGTTAGTCCATAAAGTGCTAGCCACTAACAGAGTCTATCTATAAAGAGTTAAACACTAATCGAATCTATCTACAAAGAGCTAGGTACTAATTGAATTTGTCCACAAAGAGCTAGGCACTAACTAAGTTTAACCATAAAAAACTAGGCACCATCGAGTCTATAGACACCTTATTTTCTCTGAGCTAATTTTTAACAATCTGGGGCACGGACGTTAGAGGGGGCGATGATCAGTTACTCGGTTAAAATGTATTTTAAGGAGGTCAAGAAGGCCTATGGATCATATCAAAGGTAAATGCATTAATGTGGCATCAAAAGACATAGTTCAAGGTGTCCGAGGATAAAAGATTTGAGAAAATTCATAATTTTGCTTGAATGTATAGATCCATGGTTCTCATATATCGATACAATGCTCTAACGATCCAAAAATTTGAAAGGTCCCTATTTGTATCGATACAACATGTAAATGTATCGATACATGAGATTATGTATCAATACAGGAGCTCATATATCAATACTAGGCCATGCCAAAACCAAAACATGCATTTTATAAAGAAATATATTGATACATATCAACATGTATCAATACAATTGTTCATTGTATCGATACAATGATCATTGTATCGATACACTCAAGGTTTCTGGACCAATGTATGGATACATTTTGCAATGTATAGATACATATAGGCCATTTTCCATGGTTCAAGAATTTTTGACTCATCCACCATTAATAAAAAACTTGATTTTAACTCATATCTTTGCATCAAAAAGAATTAAAACCTATATCAGATTATGAATTGGACTTTTAAACTAACAAATTTTTTTTGAAGTCTAAATTAGATCAAAAAGGTTAATATCACATGATCACCCTACTCTTCCCTAGTTTGTTGACCAAGATCACCACCAACCACCCTATGTCCATCGCATTGGCGTAAGTTGCTCCATATAGCCACTCTATAACCATCAATCTAACATCATTTTGTCCCCTTGAGAAATGACTAAAAGCACCTCCAATTTGGCTCTAAAAGGTTGGCATAAGTAGGCCACTTATATCTCAGCTAAAAAAGGTTAGATTCTGACTCATTTTCAGCTTCTAAAACACATTCACACATCAAGAAAACCAAATCCTATAGCTCTTCACTTAGTACCCAAAAATAGGCCCAAAACACTCACTCTCAACCATTGCACATATTGACAATCACCCTCACCCATACTAGAACCAAAACCCTATTATTTCTCTATTTTTCTTGCTTATTAACAATAAGGAAAAGAGGAAAATTTAAGCCATCTCTATTGCTCCAACTATGTGGCTAAAAATTAAAGTGTTGTTTGGTATAACTTCTTATTTTATCACTTTCATTTTCTATTTTTTAGCATCTTCATCATTTTAGTGAGCTTTCCATATTTCCATCATCCTCTTAGGATTCTTATGCATTATTGTGGCCTTT
This sequence comes from Adansonia rubrostipa, assembly GCA_038381775.1. Taxonomy (NCBI): domain Eukaryota; kingdom Viridiplantae; phylum Streptophyta; class Magnoliopsida; order Malvales; family Malvaceae; genus Adansonia; species Adansonia rubrostipa. The sequence continues at coordinate 5,331,798 of JBBYHM010000015.1, forward strand.
GGTTATGGTAGTTTAGGATTTGGATGCCTTAATGCCCTTTTAATGTGCAAAATGCCTCATTTCATCCTTATTATTTTGATAGCTCTTGCTCATGCATTTTAGCCATATCCATGCATCTTGTTATCCTTAATCCATGTATTGAATCATTAGCCTAAAACATTTCAAGCACATTTATACATTAGCTTGCATGAATCATTGTCATTTTCAGCATCCATAACATTTTCTTGTCAAAATGCCATAACACTTTCTTTGTCCAGACCATTGGTGAAGTTAGTATCCTTATTCATGTTATGTGCCATCCCCTGTATGTTCATTGTCTTCTCCTTGTCTAAATATGTTTGATGGCTATCAAAAATTGATTGTCAAAACCTTCACAAGCCAAGCATGTTAACCTCAACCAATGAAGATTAGCATGAACGTATCATTTTCCTTAAAGTTAGCAAAATATCTTGGGGAAAATTAAGTTTTCCAAATCTAGAATCTTGGTTAAACTAGCTCAAATCTTTTGATTTTGCAACGAAAATGGCCTTACACTTGTTCTCAAAATGGTCATGCTTTACTTTTGAATCAAAACCTTAAGTGGCATGAGCAATGACTTTTCATCATCCCTAAATACTCTGAGGCTATGCAAATGAGTTCGTGACACTCATGTCACTCTTTCCCTTCAGTCATGGACATTCAAATGTCAATGACTCAAGGTTGGACTCATAAACATAGAGAAAATAAGAAATATCCTTTACTTTGCTTTGTACCCTACTGACAGTAGCACTGTTACAAATTAAAAAATCATTTTAAAATCCCAAATGATTTTTTATGAATTTTATAATATTTTCCTCTGAAAGTGCATTAAAACAAGGTCTTGTTCACCCCCGGATCAGTCTAGATGAAAGAGTTATGATTTTTCAAACCTATACTATCTGGAATCCCTGGAGTTAATAAAGTGCATTTTGGTTGGGCCCTTTAGGCTTACTAAATGATTTTTCCAAATCTGTCCAACATTTTTCCTAAAAAGTTAATGAAATTCCCTTTCTGGAAAGGTTTTATTTGCAATTTTTTTATACCAACCGAGTCTGAAATGATTTTTTGAATTTTGACATATGCTTTTCCTCGCATGCTCTATCAGTAGCATAATTGACCTAAATTTGAAAATTTATTTCCTAAAAAAATGTTTTTTGGGGATAGTGGGAATATTTTTAGGTTGACCTTCATCGGGTTACCTTTCTTATGGTATCTTGTCTACCCTCTAAAGCCTTCAAACCAATTTCAGGAAGCGGGATAGCGCGATGTTGTCCCTTATTTTTGGTCGTGGTCAAAATTAATTTGTTTTCTCGAATTTCATCTCAAGACATTCAAATGTCTCTGTATCACCTCTATCAGACTCATGAACATGCTTCGATCTCTCATAAGCTCATATCAAGGCATGAACATATTTTGCATCTTTACCATCCCCGTTCATAATAATTTCTTTCACCAAAAGTCATCAAAATGCTCACCCATCTTCTAAATCACAAGGTTTTCTCAACTTAATTTTTCCAACTCAATTTCTTTAAAAAAGAGTCAGATATGCCACTATCGGTGATACTCCAACCTCGACTTTCCAAGGGGACACTCCAATCCTGCTCTTCAAATTTGTCAAGATCAAAAAAAAAATCTTCCTTTGTCAAATTATTTGTCATCCATGAGGATACTCCAACCTTAACTTTCTAAAGAGATACTCCAACCTCGTTTTTCAAAATTGTTAACCTTTAAAAAAGCTTCCTTCATAAAAATTATTCATCATCCACGGGGATACTCCAACCTTATCTGTCCGAGGGGATACTCTAAACCTATCTTTCAACTACAATTAAATTTTTCTCCTTTTCAAACTTCCATCAATATGTCAAACAAACCTCGTTTAATCAAGAAACCTAGATGCATCTCGAAAATTATCGATATGGTTATTTCTAGATAATCGATGCCAATTGTGAGAAAATTCCAATAGTCCATCCTTTTTCTTTATCATTGCATTGAATGATCCATGTTGTATTACTTCATTTAGTACCTTACTATATGATTTCTTTGCAATGATTATTTGCATTCATGTTTTCCAATCATTTCAAATAAAACTAAGGATATTATTCCATGTAGATATCTCTCCAGTGCCTAAAGTGGAATATCCCATTCTTTGAAGAAAAATTCAGAGGTCATTTTTATTGAAAATCTCTATATTCCCTATCTTTCTAAGGTATATATGAGATTAAATCCTTTTCATCATAACTTGGATTTGTATTTCTATAAGATTCATGCATTAAAAGAGGGTTATATCAAAATATTGATGAGGTAAGATCAAAATAATTGAAATTGAGATAAGATATAGCTACTAAGGTACTGATTTTGGGCGTCGTGAAGAGTTTATACCTCATCATACGTAACCAACTCTTGAACCCAAACGATGAATCTTTGTACTACGTAGATCACAGGATCGATGTTTTGAGTTTCATAACTCAAAACATTGGTTTCAATAGGCATCTGGTCATGCCTAGCCTAAAATGATCAATGGCAACTCCAATCATTGGCCATTTCGTGATGGTCATTCGAGACCAATAAGATGAGCAATTCATCTTATGGTCCCTCTCACTGAGTCATAAATTGAGAATCTGTACTTTCTCATTCTCATCACGTCGCAAAGGAAATGTCTCAGTCAAGAAGACATTCTCAAGTTAGAAAAATATTTTAAGTCGTATGCACCCATAGATCCGCGAGGATCCACCTCGGGGTACGTTGTGATAGCGCCCTTTCATAAAAAGTTAGGCATTAGTCAAGTTTGTTAACAAAGAGCTGGGCACCAATCAAGTCCGTCCATAAAGAGTTGGACACCAATTGAGTCTATTCACAAAGAGGTAGGCACCAATCAAATATGTCCATAAAGAGTTGGACACTAATTAAATCTATCCAAAAAGAATCGGGCACCAATTGAGTCAGTCCACAAAGTGCTAAGACCCAACCAAGTCTATCCATAAAAAGTTAGGCACCAATTAAGTCAGTTCACAAAGAGCTAAGCACCAGTCGAGTCTATCCATAAAGATGTGGGCACCAATCGAATCTGTCCATAAAGAGCTGCACACCAGTCGAGTCTATCCATAAAGAGTTAGGCATCAGCTGAGTCTGTCCATGAAGAACTAGGCATCAATTGAATTTGTTCATAAAGAGCTGGGCATTTGTCAAGTTAAAGTCCATGTTAGTTGGCACTTGCATGGTAGGTCAAACCTTAAAAAAATCTAAAAACCCAGCATGAAGGTTAAACCTTACCAAAATTCATTTAAACTTTTATTAGAATTGTTGTCAATGGCAAAGCAATAATTAAATCTCATTTTTGCAAGCACTCAAGAGGCATCATCCTACCTTAGATAAAATAGTGTCTATTTGTCTTTGCCTTGTTCTTGATACACAGCAATGATGAAGGTAGGTAGATGTAAACACCCTATTTTGCTTAAGCCAATTTTCAGTGCATTAATGGTCACTATTCGAAAGGTTATCAAGCTCATTTGAGCAAACATGGATCCATCCCCTATCATTCCTTGCCATGATAAGAGGTTTGAAAAACCAAAGGTGCCTACAGTTCACATTTATGCATGAAGACATTAATACATGGCCTAAAAGTAATGAAACCAGGATTCCACATCACCAAAAATTCAAATTTCACATGTTGTATTGATACAAAAAGTTATGTATCAATACTTAAGGTGGGGTATCCATACCAAATGTGTTTGCATGGATACGAGTTTATATCATAGCTAAAATCATGATTTTTGGCTAAAGTGTATCATACAATGATAGGAATATCTATACAATTAGTGTTGTATAGATACAGGCCTTCTAGTCTCAAGACTGCAAAGGAATTTTAATTCTTAGTATCGATACTAAAAGGTAAGATTTGCTCTTTTTTATCGATATAATGAGGTATTTTTACCCAGTTTATGCTAATTTTTATCCTTTGCACCATTAATCTAAAAATTCAATTTTGACATGTTACTGGCACCCAAAGTCATCAAAATTCATACCCAGCTTCAACATTGGACTTATGATTGGGTTTAACAAATTTTGAGGCCTAAAATGACTTGGAAACATGAAATCCATGGTTTGTTTGGGGGCAAGTTTGGCTTTCTTCTAGCAATAGACTACCTTAACCCTCCTGCTTCACTACCCTGCTTATGGCAACCAATGAAATTTTAGCTAGCTAAGCGTAATATCCAAGGCTATAGCATGGTACTTAGAGAAAAGCCTAAAATGCCCTCATTTTTTGCTTATAAACCTTGGTTTATCATGTGCTTAAAGAAAAAATCAATGACTCAATAGAAAAGGGATTACACACACTCATTCAAACACTTTCCAAAAACATTCTTTAGCCATCTTCCACCTTCAAACACTCTTATTCCCATAGCTCCCCCTAATTGTCACCAAAAACCCTTCAAAACCCTTCTTGTCCTTTACTTTCACCTTAAAAACTCCCTTCTATCCATACCATAACTAAAAAGTTCTCCCTTTTTATTCCTTTCTTGCTAATCAATAGTAAAAAAAGGTGAAACGTGAGCTTAAAGCTACTAATCAAAATCAAAAGCTAAAGTCTAACACTTTCATTATATTTTTCTCACCTTTTCCATTTATTTTCTAGTTTTTCATCATTTGTATCATCTTAATGAGCCATTCATGTTGCCATGACCATTTTAGGACTCCCATACATTATCATAGCCTTGGATATGGTAGTTTTAGGACTTTAATGATCCTTTTGATGCTTTGATGTTGCTTGGGTGACTAAACATGCCATGTTTTATTTATATCATCACAACAACCCCTATTCATGCATTTTCCTATCATGTTCGATTCACTTTTACATTTTTAAGTCATGTTTGAAAGATTTTTCTAAAATGTTTTAAGCATATTCATGTATTTTCTTGTATCATGGTATGTTTTATGGTACAAAAACATTGTCTTGAAAATTCCAACAAACTTTTCTTTACCACTTTTTCATATCATCTTTCATAGCATGATTCTTGATGTCATTCATGAAGCTAACATTTCCATTCATGTTATTTGTCATTTCTTTTCTATGTCAAAATGTTATCTTTCTTTGTTTAAATGTGCTATCAATGTTCATCTTCATGTATGTCACATTTAGATCACAGCATGGTTGTCAAGATGCTTGTTTACTTGTAGGAAAATTTTGATTTTCAAGAAAACAACCCCAAGTTAAGTTTATGTTACCTCCAATAAATAAAGATTGACATGGATTTAATGTTTTCACTAAATTGGTCCTCCAATCTTATGGATAAATCAAGCTTCCTATTTTTGGTTTATTTATGCCTTTATTTTGAGTCCAATAGTCTTACTAATGGCTTCGGTTAATAGGTTATTCCATTACCCCAAATTACTTTGAGATTGTACGAATAAGCTTGTCAAGCCACTATCATTTACCCTCTTTATTATAGACATTCGGATATCCATAACCCGAGCCTAGTCCTAGAAAACCTAAAAACCAAAAATAACTCCCCTATTTTGCTTTGGTAGCTCTGTAATCATGACTTAAAAAATCATTTTCGAAAGTTAAAACATTTTTTAAAGCTTTCCTTATTTTTTCCTTAAAGAGCATCAAATTAACTATCCAATGGTTTTTCATTTGCTCTTGAATCATTTTGCATAAGAGAGCTATGACTTTTGAAACCTTTATTGTCTAAAACCCTTGGAATCAGTAAGTTACATTTTGTTTGGGCTATTTTGGCCCTCAAGATATTTTTGTGGACTTTTAAAATATTTTCCCAAAATGTTCATGAAATTCCCTTTCCAGAAAGGTATCATTTTCAATTTAATAATTTTAAATATGTCTATGGTGACTTTTTAAGTTCAATACACCATGTCCCCTGCACATGCTACCAATGCTGAAACTACCTCAACTTCTAAAATTAATTCCATCTAGAAAATGATTTTTAGAGATTTTAGCATATTTTTATTTAATCTTTGTTGAGTTACCTTCCCAATGGTGCCTCATTAATCCCTTGAAGCCTTTGGATGAACCTAGAATAAATTCAAAAATTATGACAACACAATCTTATCCCTAGTTTTTGGACTTAAAATTAGATTAATTTCCTGAATTACATTTTTAAGATGTTTGAATGTCTTAAAATGCATCCGATTAATTCCCCACGAAGTTGAGTGTCACTAAATAGGTCCCACGAGGCTTGGACTAAGGCCAAACGAAAAAAATCAATTTTAACTTTTATTCGAATTACCAGTTTTAAATTTAAAATATCTATTTTCATTAAAAATATTCTTTCTTTTTAAAAAATTCTTGAAATTTTCATCTTTAGGTATACTCTAGCCTCATTCTCTGGGAGAATACTCTAACCCCATTTTTGCAAACTTCATTCAAATTTTAGAAATCACTAAAATTTTCACCATCTAAGATACTCTAGCCCAAACTTCTAAGAGAAACTCCAACCCACTTTTTACTCAAAAAATTTGAATTCTCTCTCTCTCCCAGACTTCTTTGGGCTTTTTAATCAAAACTTTTTTTCACACCTCAAGTAACCACCGAGTAAATACGTCTCAAAATTATTATTTTGGTTATTCCTCAATAATCGAATACAATTATGAGATACATTCCGACTGTCCTTTCTTTTTATGCTTTTATGTGTTTATTTTATATAACATTAGTATATTTCTTTCATCTTACTGAAATATTTCATTTTGTAGTGTCCTTTGTGCATCCATATTTTCAAATTGTTTTTGAAAATTATAAGGCAATGCTATGTGTCGATATCTCCCCAGAGCTTAATGCAAATATCTAAATTTCAAAATTAAGTTTAGAGATCATTTTCCTCAAAAATCCTTTTTGTTCCCCATATCTCTGGGCCGCATCATGATTTAAAATTTTCTTTAAAACCAAATTATACAATTTCCATATAAAATTCATGCAATAAAAGGGAATTATATGAAAATAATGACAAGTCAAAATCAAAGAAACCAAAACCAACATAAGCATTAGTTAGTAGGCATCGATTTTGGGCTTCGTGGGAGTACTAATCCTTCCCCATATGTAACTAACTCCTAAACCAATTGACAATGCACAAAAACTAACATATGTTATGGGATGCATGCAACTGATCTCATCAGTTGAAGTATGGAGATATCTGGGGACATTATATAAGTGCTTATTATAGTAACAAGTTCACTAAATATGACCCTCCATGAGAGTTTCACTTGGAATTTCACTCAAGTGTTTTGAGAAATACTTTGATGAGTCAGTAGTGTAAGTGATCTTTAGACTTGTGACATCAGGTCATCTTATATAAGGAGTGTTATGCTTTGATGCCATCACGAACGGGTCCATAATAGATGGATACATATGGTAGGGTGGTTTTGGGTATGGCATGAATCATATGGTAGGTGAATGAATGGTCCAAAGAAGATTCATCACCTTAAGTGATATAAAGGGACAAATCTCACATGTACCTGGCCTATGTTAACCCAAAGTCTTTGGCTAAAGCAATACTGATTATAGAGCTAACACATAATGGGTTGCATATTAACATGGAATGGGCTAAGAGCACACACTAAACCATGCTCTTGCTAATTCTGGGATATATGATGAAAGGATATTTATTACACTAAGACACTGAACATTGAACAGCTTGTCAAAACCATATTAACACTCCGTGCATGTTGGGTGGCCATGATCACTGCCAGATGCCAACCTTAATCTATAAATATAAAATATTCTTGGGTAGGCTATTTTATATTTATTGTCAATATGATGGGGATCTAATGGGTCACACACATAAGGGTGATTAGTTGAAATTAAAATGAGACTAGGCTAATATATCTAATACAAGAAATGGTTACCTAGGCCCTATTTGAATAAGTTCATGTAGGCTAAGGGAAAAATTGTAATTTCTCAAGAACTAAAACTTTGAACCCTAAATATATTAATTCATGTTTGCCATTCCATATATAACCTAAGAAGGCTTGAAGATTTTGGCTAAAAGTCTTAGAAAACCCTGGATTATGTTTTACTTATAAATTCTAAAGGGCATTGCACAATCTTTGAGTTTTTAGGAAAACTTTATTTTCTTTATCTCGTTTTTATTGTTGAATCAAGGTCTTTTAAGTGCAAGAGAAGGTTTATTGAAACCTAGGCCACTAGCATGGCTTTTGGCAATAAAGTCTCCTCCTTATTGAAGGTTTTCTGGGTCACCTGTGTGGATAACTATTAAAGCTAGACGTTTGGATAGCTTTTGTTTACAACAATCAAGCTTAATATACATATTCTTAGGTCATGGAATTGCTGAAAGACATCTCGAGATTGAGGTCTATTTGTATCTTAAATAGTTATTTAGCATTCTTAATTTTAAAGATATTGGTATAAACCCTTGAACTAATTAGATTGGAACATAGGATACATGGTCAAATAAGTGCATACATATTACTAAGTTAAAGTAAACATAGGTTTTTCTTCATATTAATGGCATGATTCACACTCATACAAACACTAACTAGATGAAGCCTTTGAAGCACAATGGCCTTACAAAGTTTGTAAATCAATTGCACCGATAAGTTCCTAATGCATCAAAGTTATGCTTCTAAAAATATTCCTAGTCATCATATTATCAAGACAAGGCATTGATAATGCATAAAGACTATTATATGCTAAGCCTCCATACATGGGATGCATGCAACACTCTAATTTAATAGAGGTTGAACTATACAAGATACTTGGGGATAGCATATAAGTGCTTGTTTTGTGGAAATAAGTTCACTAAACGTGGCCTGAATGAGAACTTCATTTGGTATAAGTCACTCAAGTGTCTACGAAATATGTTCTCATGTGCTAGTTATGCTTAATAGTCCTCAAACTTGTAATACCAAGTCATCTCATATGAAGAGTGTTATGCTTTGATTCCATCATGAATGGATCCACAATAGATGGATGCTTATGGTAGAGTGGTTTTGGGTATAGCATGAATCATATGGTTGATGAATGAATGAGGATTCACCACTCTGAGTGACATTAAAGAAATATCTCAAGTGTTATTAACTAAGGTCAAGTAGAATAAAGTCTCCAGCCAGAGCATAATTAGATTATAAGGAAAGGTTCTTCATAGATCTATGAACATTAAGCATGGAGCATAATTAGATTATAAGGAAAGGTTCCTCATAGATCTATGAACATTAAGCATGAGTTGTAAAAACTAATATGGATAGAGGATTGAGTAGATGTTGCACCATGTTCATCCTCAATCTAGGATATATGGTGAAAGGAATGTACTACACTGAAAGGGTAGTTACTAAAAGGCTTCCATAAGGTCACACTAACTCTTTAACATTAAGTGGTCATGATAGGTTCCTGCATCTCGTTCTTGATCTATAAACATAATTAATGTGATTATTTATGTTCATTGCCAACATGTTGGGAACCTAATGGGTAACACCTAATAAGGTAAATCTATTAGATTAAATGCAGGATTTAATTAAGTATGACTTAATTAAATAAAAGGCAATTTAAATGAAAGACTTAATTGAAAGGTTCAATTATTAAGGTAAAACTAGATTGGTGAAACGTAGATTTTGTTGTCTAATTAAGACATTAATAATAATAAGGTTATCTTATTTAAATAGTGTCTAAGTTGATACATGAAGTCTAAAGGCAGATAAACACTAGTTCTAGTTAAAATAGAATTTTAATTAGATTCAGGATTTGATTTAGAATCAAATATCCTACCTCAATAATTTATTATCCCTTGTAATATTATTGTAATATTAATTATTTGATAGTTAATGTTAAATAATATTAAAATTGAGTTAAAATATTTTTAACTAAATTAAGGATGTTATAGTGATAAAATCCATAAAGATGTGTATATACAAGCTAAATTGTATTTCCAATTTATTTATTTAATTTTTATAATTATTTGATAATTATATGGTTAAATAAATATTATTTATATTGAATTAATTGGATTAAATTCAAGGAAACACAAGCCTGGCCCAAAATACCTTAAATTGCACCATATGTGGACCAATCTTGTTGCCTATTTTCTTTAGCAGTTTTGGTGGGTATTTCAGCCAAGATGGGGAGGAATAGTTGACCATTTAATTAACCTAAAACAAAGAGAATAAGTTCAGCTTGCGTAGGAAGTTTTAACTAGGTGAAAACTATTCCATGCTAAATCCAACTAGGAGTAAGATTAAGCTTGTATATATAGATATGATGGCTTAAATGCTTAACAGAGAACTTTAACCTAATTTTGGGATAGGAGGCTATTGAATATCTTGAGATAATATTTTATAAGATAAAATTTAGTTTTTCTCAAAAATATTCCAACCTAAACACAAACCCTAGCTTGCGCCATTTTCCTAAGAGATTTTATGCTTGGCATAACTTCCTTCATTCTCTCTTCTTGGTTCTAGTTTCATTTAAGATTTAAAAATACCTTTCGGTTAAGGGTTGATAACCCTTCTAACTATTACTGGAGAACTACCAGCCTTAAAAAGGTTTCAATAGCTACCTATGTGGATAACCATTAAAGGTAGGACATGTATGCTGCTTATAGTCTTCAAGAATCTTTCAGGAAACCAATTTTTTAGTGGTTTGTTGTTCAGATTTCAACATTTAAACTAAAAGTATCTATGATTATATGGATGATTAAATCTTGATTTAAATATATGTAAGTCCCTCCCTAAAGATTCGTAAGAAAGTTTAGCTATTTCAATGTTTACTATTTTCGCTAAGTTTATGTTTATGTTTTGATGATTCTTGAAATTCAATAGTTGTATGAGGCCAAACTTCACCAGGAAAGAGTTCCTTTCAAAAGTGTTAACTTTGAATTTGGTTTTGATATAACCAACAACTTAAGCTAAATTAATTTATGATCAACTTGGTATTTATGTTAAAATTGAAAAACATTTTGAAAAGTACTAGTTTGTATTTTCTCAAAAACATATGTTCCAAAATGTATATTTATACTTAGAATATTTTTGAGATATGTTTAAGATATCAAGTCAAGAAAAATTATTTTACACAAGATTTTGAAGGTATGTATCAACACAATGCACAAATGTATCGATAGTATGCTTAAAACCCTTATTTGCATTGATATTTTTAAGCTTGTATCGATACATTACAGTGAGTATCGACACTCACCCCAAATGTATTGATACAATGCTTGGTAGTAACCAAGGTTTGGCTAAAACCCTTGAATGTATCGATACAGGTGTATCTGTATCGATACAGCTTGGTAGGTATCGATACTCAGCCTCCTGTATCGATACAACAAGCTGTAACGGTCACTTTTTTTATTCTTGTGTCAATACTATAGCACGGGTCTGAACAAAAACAAGCATTTATGAAGATTACAATGGCTCTCTAACCATCACATTAAATGCCCAACATCCATAAATTAATTTCAAGCTATAAATAGAGGTTCCCAATAGTTGAAGAAGCAAGAGATACAAAGATCAATCAAGCATTGAACAGCAAAAGCTCAAAAGTCCTCAAATTCTTCTTTTTACTAGTATCAAATTTTTACTCTTCCAAGTCTATTTGTATCTCATTCCCCTTGTACTTAAATTCCAACAAACATCCACCTAGTGGAGGTTCAATTTGTTTGCAAAATACCTTATTCATATCATAAAAAGGGTTGTGTGAAAGTGAGTGAAAATATTTGAGAATTTGGGGTAGAATTCTCAAATGGATTAAAAGGTTCTATCTAAGCCTTAAAAGATAGAGATGTAAGGTTATACCTTAGCTTAAAGGTAAACAATTTGATTAGTGAATTGTAGGAATCACCTTAGTAAGAAAGTACCAAGAAGAGAAAACGTAGGTGTCGGGTTCAAGGATTGAACCTTTATACATTGATTATTTATTTTTCTTACCCTTAACTCGTTTGTTTTTCAATTTACTTCAAATTTATCAAGTTTTTGTAGAACCAATTCACCCCCTCTTTGTTCAATCTTTTTTTTGAGCTAACAATTGGCATCAGAGCATTGGTCTCCATTGTAGGTTTTACAACCTTGAAAAAAGATCCTTGATAGCTCAAAATAGAGAATGCAAACATGAGGCTTAAAGCCTCAAGAAACTCATAAGAGTTAAAAAGCCAAGATAAAGTTTGTCTCATGGCATTTAAGACAAATGCAAATGCTATGGGACTTAAAGGCCATTCCATCATGAGACCTCTACTCTTCAATGGTGAGAACTATTCATATTAGAAGACAAGGATGAGGCTCTTTATCCAAGTAAATAACTATGAAGGATGGAAGATCATTGTTAATGGGTCGCTCATCCTTAAGAACAGAGTTAGAGATTGTGTTGTGCCAAAGGAAGAAGAAGAAGAATGGGATGAACGAGGCACCAAAATGGTACAACTAAATGTCAAGGCCATGCAAACACTATTTTGTGCTCTTGGTCCAATAAGTGCAATAGAGTCTAGTATGTGACAATGCCAAGCAAGTGTGGGATAAGTTAGCAATCACACATGAAGGAACAAATTAAGTCAAAGAATCCAAAATAAGCATGCTTACACTTGACTGTGAATTGTTAAAGATAAAGGCAAATAAAACTACTAAAGAAATGTTAGATAGGTTCACGAATATTATCAATCGGTTAAAGGCACTTGGAAATACCTATCCAAATAAAGAGATCGTGAAAAAGCTACTCAGTAGTCTTTCCAAATATTAGGGAGCAAAAGTGACAGCAATTGAAGAATCCAAAGATCCCAACACACTTTCCTTGGATGAACTCATAGGTTTTCTTCTAACCTATAAAATAAAGATCAAGCACGGATAAGAGCCACCAAAGAAGGCAAGGGTTACCTTTAAAAAAATCACTCCTTGTGATGATGATGAGGAGGAGGAGGTTAAGAAAGATGAAGAAATGGCCATATTTGCAAAAAGATTCAACAAATTCATGAGAATGAATAAAGCAAGAAGACCTCTTAGAAAAGAAATAATGAAAGAAGACTCAAGCAAGAAAGAGAAACAACAAATCATTTGCTATGAGTGTAAGAAACCGGGACATATTAAATTTGAATGTCCAATATGGAAGAAGCCAAACTCAAAAAAGCAAAAAAAGAAGGCTATGGTGGCTACATGGAGTGATAGTGAAATAATGATGATGAGAAGGTGGCCAACCTATGTCTCATGGCTCATTATGCATTTGATGAATTAGCATTAGAATTCAAAACCATGAATTTAAAATATAAAAAAATGATTTCTAAACTTAAGGAAGAAAATGAAACATTAAGCACGACAAATGATGATTTTAAGAAGAAAGTAGGTGAGTTACAAGTCAATATTGATGATCTAACCAAGAAAAACACAAACTTGCATAACTCATTTATGAGGTTTTATATGGCACAACAAAAATAGAATAATATGCTAGAAACACAAAGAACATTCTTTGACAAAGATGGTTTGGGCTATAATAGAATTGAAAAAGAAACTCACTTCAAGAATTTCTTTGTGACATAAAACAAATCATTTAATGCTTCTAGCATATGCACTTATTGCCATAAACTTGGTCATACATTTCACACATGTTCTTTAAAAACTATTACTTATAGAGGCAAGCTTATTTGAGAGTATGGGTCCCTAAAAGTGTTAGCATATCTCAAGATGAGGCTACCAAAATAAAATGGATTCCAAAAGACACAAGAATTATGAACACTAATACTCGAGGACCCAAGAAAATTTGGGTACCTAAAAAGAAAACATGACTTTATGGTTGTAGGAGGAAGAGCATTGCTTCAAGACAAATTCAACAAGGAAAAATTCTTGGTACCTTGATAGTGGATGCTCAAGACACATGACCGATGACAAAAATCAATTTAAGGAACTAAGTCCTAAAGATGGAGGAAGTGTTACTTTTAGTGATAACTTAAAAGGACAAATTAAAGGTATTGGAACCATAGGTAACAACTCTAAATCCAACATTGGAAATGTTCTATTTGTCAATGGTCTCAAACATAATCTCCTTAGTATTACTCAATTGTGAGCTAAGGCATGAAAGTTATTTTTGAATCAATGAATTGTCAAGTTGTTGATGTTAATCAAATAAAATAGTTTTTATAGGACATACAGAAAGAAATGTTTATGTTATGCATATGATGACTTATCTTCTCAAAATGTTTGTTTTGTTGCCAATAATGAGGACTTGTCCTGGTTGTGGCGTAGAAGACTAGGACATGCTAGTATGAATGTAATTTTCAAACTTTCTAGAAAAGACCTTGTTGTTGGATTGCCAAAAATGAAATTTGACAATGATAGAATATGTGATGCATGTGTTCAAGGGAAACATAGGAGAGCTTCATTTAAACCAATTAATTTTGTTTCAACTACTACAGTATTACAACTTATTCATATTGATCTCTTTGGTCCTGCTAGGACATTAAGCTTAGGAGGTAAACAATATGGGTTTGTTATTATAAATGATTATTCTAGGTTTACTTGGGTTCTCTTCTTAAGCTTTAAAGATGAAGCCTTAGAAAAATTCATTACTTTTTGCAAAATTATCCAAAATGAAAAAGGTTATTCTATTTCAAGTGTAAGAAGTGATCATGGAAAAAAAATTGAAAATCTTGATTTTAATAAATTTTGTAATGAAAATAGCATTAGCCATAATTTCTTGACACCAAGAACTCCTCAACAAAATGAAGTTGTTGAAAGGAAAAATAGAGCCTTGGAAGAAATGGCTGGAACCATGCTTTGTGAAAATAATTTACCAAGGAATTTTTAGGCCAAAGCCATTAACACTTCTTACTACATTATAAATAGAGCTATGGTTAGGCCAATCTAAAGAAAACTCCATATGAACTTTTTAAAGGAAGAAAACCTAACAGTAGCTATTTTTATCCTTTTGGATGCAAATGTTTTGTACTAAATAATGGAAAGGATAATCTTGGTAAATTTAATGTAAAAAGTGATGAAGGAATTTTTCTTGGTTATTCAACAAATTCAAAAGCTCATAGAGTGTTTAATAAGAAAACCTTAGTTGTTAAAGAGTCAATATATGTTATATTTGATGAAGCTAACTTAACCCTGAGGAAGGTATCTCTTGATAATAATGATGTAGAGATTTACTAAGAACAAGCATCACACAAGGAGTAAGGAAAAATAATACAAAATCAAAAAGCTCTAAAAAAGGAAGAACTACATGAGCCAACTCAAGTAGAAAGGGAAAAAAATCATCCTACAGAGTTGACTTATGTCAAAGAAAGTGAGATAATTGGTGATCCTAAGCAAAGGGTAAGAACTAGATTATCTATTAGAAGTGCATACAATTATGTAGCTTTTGTTTCATAAATTGAACCTAAGAATTTAGATGAGGCTCTCAAGGATGATAGTTGGATCATGGCCATACAAGGGGAGTTCAACCAATTTGAAAGGAGCAAAGTTTGCAATTTAGTGGAAAGATCTAGTAATTATCCCATTGTAGGTACTAAATGGGTCTTTAGGAACAAACTTGATAAGCATGGAACCATAGTTAGAAATAAGGCTAGATTAGTAGTTAAAGGATATAGTCAAGAAGAAGGAATTGATTTTGATGGGACTTATGCCCCTGTAGCTAGACTAGAGGCCATTAAAATACTTCTAGCCTTTGTATGTTTTAATAATTTTAAGTTGTATCAAATGGATATCAAAAGTGCCTTTTTAAATGGTTTCATTAATTATGTTGACTAACCTCCTGGTTTTGAAAATCTACATTATCCCGATCATGTCTTTAAACTCGCAAAAGCTTTTTATGGTCTAAAGCAAGCACCTAGGGCATGGTATGAGAGGCTCTCAAAATTTTTAATTGAAAAAGGTTTTAATAGAGACAATATTGATAAAACTCTTTTTATAAAAGTAAGAAAAAAAAGGCATTTTAGTGATTCAAGTTTATGTTGATGATATTATCTTTGGTGCTACTAATGAATCTCTTTGTCAAGAATTTTCTAAGTTAATGCAAGGTGAGTTCGAGATGAGCATGATAGGAGAATTAACATTCTTCTTGGGACTACAAGTCAAGCAAACAGAAGATAGCATCTTTTTTAATCAAGTAAAGTATACCAAGGAATTACTCAAGAGGCTCAAAATCGTTGAAGCAAAGCCGTGTTCCACACCTATGGGTACTTCAACTAAGCTTGAGGAGGATGAAGTAGGTAAATATGTTAACTCTAAACTTTGTAGGTCTATGATACGTTCATTGCTTTATCTTACCGAAAATAGACTTGACATATTGTTTAGTGTGTGCCTATGTGCTAGGTATCAATCATCACCAAATGAGTCATATCTAGTTACCGTGAAAAAAAATTTTAAATATCTTAGAGACACTTCCAGTCTAGGCTTCTGGTATCCAAAAGAATTATCTCTTACCTTACATGCTTATTTCGATGCAAAATTTGATGGATGTAAAATTGATAGGAAAAGCACTTTCGGTACTTATCAATTTCTTGGAAATATGCTCATATCATGGTTCTCCAAGAAATAAAATAGTGTTACTTTATCCAGAATTGAAGCAAAGTACATATCTTCGGGAAGTTGTCATGCTTAAATTTTATGGATAAAATAACAAATGAAGGATGTTGGCATTACCATGGATCATATTCCAATTAAATGTGACAATACTAGTGCCATTTGTCTCTAATTCAAAACTCTAGAACAAGCACATAGAGATTAGACATCACTTCATTAGAGATCATATGCAAAAAGGTTATATAGTGCTTGAATCATTGATACCTTGCATCAACTTGCTGATATTTTCACTAAACCACTTAACAAGGATAGATTTTGCATAATTAGAAGAGAAATTGGCTTAATAAACGCAACCTAAATTCATAAGTTGATAAAATTCTGATACTTTGCCTCAATATTGTTTACATCATGCTTAGTTTGAAAAGCTAGCTTTACATACCAACTTGTTTGATGATATGCACTTGTATGACTTTGATTCTTGGATGATTTTGTTTTGTGGTTAAATTTTAAATTGTTCATGTCTAAATGATTTTAATGTCAAAAGTTTTGGATCAAGTTGCATTTTTAAATGCTTTTTGAAGAGCAATTGGGTCAATATGCTTAAATTGAAACCATCTTAAAGGAAATGACCCAATACAAGGTGTCAACATTCCATGTGCTTGGCCTTTATGAACTTCGGATGATTTAAAGGGCCAAAGGACACTCGACTTAAAAAATATTTTGACATTTGACATGAAGGAGTAAAAGACCATCAGACTAATCGCTCATCTGACTAGTCTTGGCTGGCCACCACAAGTGGCAATAAACTTGGATTCACCACTAATCATTTTAAGTTAGGCATGACCAGACGCCTATTGAAAATAATACCAGAGATTCATTGTTTTGGGTTCGAGAGTTGGTTACGTGTGGGGAAGGATTAGCACCACCACGACGCTTAAAAATCGATACCATCAAACTATATCTTACTCAAATCTCAGTTTCCTCAGTTATATTTTTATCATTATTTAAATCTAATTCCCTCTAATGCATGAAATTTTGTAAAGATACGAGTTCAGGTTTTAATGAAAATTTTATCACCTATGTGCCTCGGAGAGGTGAGAAACATTAGGGTTTTTAATGAAAATGATCAAAAAATCAAATATTTCATGTCTGGCACTGGAGAGATACTAACACGAGATATCGCTTTATGATTTTGAAAATGATCTTTAAAGCATGAATGCTCGAGCTCGTTACAAGAGGAAACATATTAGTAAGATAGGAAAGAAAATAATAAATAAATCCATAAAAAATAAACACATAAAATACATAAACAAATGGGATGATCAAGATGTATCTTGTAGTTGTCTTCGATTATTGATGAATAACCGAGATGACAATGTTGAGACTTAGTCAGATTTGATGGGAATTTAGGGAGAAAAAGATTTTGATGACTCGAGAGAGGGAAAGCTTGGATTTTAGAAGGAATATGAAGAGCGAGGTTGGAGTATCCCCTCAGAAGAGTGGGTTAGAGTATCCCCAAAAATGAAAGTTTACTATTGGATTTAAGGTAAAAGCGGGGTTGGAGTATCCCCTCATAGTAATGGGGTTAGAGTATCCCCTCAGAGTAATGGGGTTAGAGTATCCCCAAAAATGAAAATTTGATGTCATTAGGAAAGGGTCATTTTTTTTAGATAGGGGGATCTTTGAAAATCAAGAGCCAAAGGATTGGCTAAAATGTTCTTTTTTTGTTTAGCCTTGGTCCGAGTCTAAGGGGGGTTTAGGTAAAGGGAATGAGCCAAGTAGATCATGAGGCGTTCTAACGCCTTAATAAAAGCATTTCAAAAATTAGGTTAGAAACAAAGGACAACATTGCATTATTTCTCTTTCTGAATTTATTTTGAGCTTATTCGGAGGTCCTAGGGGGTAAACGAGGTACCATTGGAAAGATAACTCGATGAGGATTCATGTAAAAATATTTCAAAAATCCTATTAAATCACTTTCTATGCGGAATTAATTTTTGAATTTCAACTTAACTCAACATTAGCAGCATGTATAGGGTAAAGGTATGATGGACTTTGAAAAATCATTTCGGATTCATCCCAAATTGTTAAAATGTGAATAATACCTTTTTGAAAAGGGAATTTCATGAATTCTATGGGAAAAAATATTTAAAGGATTCAAAATGTTGTTTGCTAGGCCGAAATAGCCCAAATATAGATTACTCATTGGATCTAAAGGTTTCAGATAGCAAAGATTCAAAAAATCATAGCTATTTCATCCGAGATGATATGAAGGTAAATGAGACATCATTGGAAAGGTAATTCAAACCAATTCAAGGGAAAAATACCAACACATTTCAGATAAATCATTTTTTATTTTTTTAATAATTTTTCAAAACAAGGCCACTGTGCTACCAGAACAAAATAGGGGAGGTGTTCGGTATTTTGGTTTTTCTTTAGGTTGAGCTCAGGCCATGGACGTTCGAACATCAGTAACTAAGGTGAGGGGTTGAAATGAGCATCACAAGTTCATTCCACAGTCCCGAAGTAGTTTGGGATGATGGAACAACCCATTGACCATGCCATCATGAGGGTGTTTGGCTAATGACCAAGGATTCACATTTTTCAACTAAAAAACTTCATTTCATTTTTTTTTTGAAAACCATTATTCTCATACTCATTCTTCCATGAATCTAGAATTGAATACTTGCTTTGCCCCCAAGGTTGGAAAGCTAACTTCGTAAAAATCTTAAGCTCATGTTATTCTCCATGTGTGGGAAATAGCATATGCCTAACTTGGGGATATTTTTTTTTGAAATCGGGTTTTCTAGCATTCAAACAAGCATCTCAACACAAACAAAGTGCCACAAACATAATATAGAACATGGAGAACATATATGCACAAGCAAATATGACATTTTTCATAGAAAAGATAAAAAGAATGCATGGAGATGATAGATAGATGCATGAACATACGTAAGATGAACATGTTTAAAAAAGACTTTCCTAAAAAAGGCATTTTTATTTCATGGAACCTATCAAACTGCTAGGAAATGTATAGGCATACCTATGACATGTTAAGATGCATTCTTTAAACATGAGATAAAGATATGAATGTGCAAGGAACATGGCAAGGTTGCATGGACAAAGGTTGTTATGGTGATGAAAATGCAAAGGAGCATATTTAGTTGACTAACAGCATGTAGGCACCAAGAAAAACATCAAGATTCTAAACTACCACAAACAAAGCCATAAAAATGCATGGGAGTCCTAAGGTGACCATAAAAGCATAAAAAGGGTTTACTAAGATGATGTTAATGACAAAACAAAAAATATAAAGATCAAAGTAGAGGGTATATACCAAAAATTTGAACTTCTCTTTCTCTCATAATAGTGGCTGCAGGCTCACTTTCTTCCTTCTCCTTGATATTATTTAGCAAGAAAAGGATGAAAAAAAGTAGCTTTTTGCTGGTATGGTTGATGGTGAGGCTTTTTGAGGATAGGAATGAAATAGCTTCTTGAAGGTTTTCCAGTGGTGGTTTGGGTTAGCTAAAGGAATGAAGTATGGAAGCCAATGAAACAATGTTTTTGGGGCTGAGAATGGCTGGAAGATTTATGAAGATGGGTGAAGAGTTTTCTGGAATTGCTGAAGAGTTTTTTTATATCTAGGAGGCCCCTTTATCTTTATGCTCAACCAATGGCTTTAGGAGACAAACCAAGGGCATTGTTGGGTTTTTCTTCTCTGCCCAAGGAGACATCGAGGTAACATGCTCAGTCTGCCTCCCCATTGCTATTGGTTCTACCATGCTGAGAAAATAATCAGAAAGGCTGCAACAGCCTCCCAGCTACTGATATGCCTACCGCCCTCTTTACCACCATATGTCTTGTGAAAGTAACCTTTAGCATTGGTTGCTTGGGCCTTAAACTTGTTTAAATCCAATCATTGGCCTAAAGTCAACGTTTGTAATGCTTTATGATGGTTTTTTGGTGTTAAAAACATGTTTGAATCAGATTTTCGAAGGTTAAAAAATGGTCTGAGCAAGGTAAAATAACTTACTGTATCGATACAAAGCATTTTGTATCAATACACAAGGTAATTTTTTTCCTGAGTACTGATACAAGAAGTTGTGTATCGATACTAAGAACAAAAATTGTTTCTAGTTTTGAGACTTTAGAGCCTTGTATCGAAACTCCATGCACTTGTATCGATACTCATGCTTGTGTAACAATACATTTTGCCAAAAATCATAACTTTAGCTACTGCCAAGACTTGTATCGACACAATCATCCCAGGTATCAATACCACACCTTGGGTATCGATACCAAACCCTCTTGTATCGATACTACACATGGAAATTCAAAATTTTGGTAATATGAAAGCCTTGTGACAGTGTTTAAGCACACATATGTCCCAGACATACCTTAGGTTCCTCGAGTTATCTTATCTTCATCACAAAGAAAGGAAAATTGGCTCATGTACTTATCTGAACGACTCCAATGACACCCTGAAAATAACCTTTGATGCCTCATTTTTGCATTTTCCTTTAAGGCAGTCCATAGGCATTTTAGACCTTCCCCAAAAAACTATCACCGAACGACGATCATTCCCCAGCTTTATTTATATTTTTTTTATTTTGTCACCTTTTACCTAACTCCTAAGATACCAAAAACTAGTCCGGACAAAATAAGGTGTCTACACTAGGCCATATGTATCGATACCAGTAAACCCTTTTTCCTTGTATCGAGATCGGTTTCAAGCTATCGATACAAAACCCAGAATTGTTCATTGTATCAATACCTAACTCCATGTATCGATATGGTATCGATACTCTTTAGCTTGTATAGATACAGATCCAACTTGTTTTATGTCTTGAGACCTAATTCCTTATATCGATATAGAACCCAGAACTATTCTTTGTATCGATACTGAACTCTAAATATTGATAGCTTGTATCGATACAGCCTTCTTTGTATCGATACTCACTATTGATTTAGGACTCATTGCATGCAAAAATTCATTTTCATTGAAGCATTTTTCATCCTTTCCCTTAGCCTCATCTTCCTCACTCAACCCTCAATCATCAAACTCCATCTAATTTTCACTTTTCTCATAATTCTTAATCCAAAAATCGGTTAATTTCATTATAATTCACCAATTTACTTTGAAATTCTATCCATTACCACCCAAAACCTCACAATTTTGAAAACTTCCTTCACTCAAACTCCTTTCAAATTCCTTAAAATTTGTCCTAATTTCTTCATAATTTTTAAGTGATTTTTCATTCTCAAATCTTTCCTAACTCAGCTGTTATGATTAATAATGGATTTATTCGATATATTACACCATATTACCACTAAAACCTACCACCCACCACCTGCTCAACTATTTTCCTCAACCAGCCTTTCCTTAGCACCTTACCTTGGTTCTTCTACTCGACTTGTTCAACCTGCTACCTTCAGTAACTTTCACCACTTTTGACGAACCTCATCAAAACCCACTCCCACTTCATTTGATACCTACCAAATCACATTAACCACTTCACCAACATTAATCCTCTCCTCCACTTATCTGAACTAGCATCCAGTTCTACCGTGTCATCACTTGCTTGATAAAATTTCCTAACCACCTTCAAACAATGCCTCTAAAGACCAAACAAATCACTCATCGTCAAGGACCTATCACCCATGCTTCCATTTCTATCACTCGTCAACCACCTTTAACTCAAACACAATCATTCTTCAACCTATGCTTCCGTGATGCACGAGATTGTGCGCAGTTTACTACCATCATGCCTATATGCGCATCCAACAATGTTGAGTTATCGACTTCCTCTTTCTCTGGTCCATTACTTATCCCTACCCTCAAATTTTTTATACCTGCACATGGACCAAATTTTTTTCTCTCAACATTCTGGTTCACGATAATCTTATTTGTACATTCTTTAGCAACGCCTAACTTATCATTGATTATCATGATCATGTCATTGCTATTCGATCTTATCTTTTAGGATAAGATCTCATAGTCAACCCAGCTTTTCTTGTGACTGCCTTTGGTTTCATGAATGAAGGTGTAATCAATGAAGGTCCAGCTTTCGCAACCTTGCACCCCAAATAACAAAGCCTCCCCTTCTTCTTTCGGTTGATCGCTTACTTCATCTTATCATTTCCTATGTGCTCTGTCCATACGGCATCAAACACACCTTGATTAGTGATTTTGACTATTGGTGGCTCCATGTGATTTAAATTGAAATCATCCAAACCTAGCCTCTTTTATCTTTGTGGACCTTATTCTTTGTGTTCGTGGTTGTCATAGCATCCTCCATGGCATGGCATTGAGCTACTACTTTGACATTCAAGGTCTTGATCTTTCTTGCGACCCTGGGATTATGGTATCTACTTACCATTGTATTAGTCGCAAATCCATGGGCTCAACGGGTATGAAATTTAAGGCGCAGACTTTGTTCCCAAGGCTCATCGACAACCACCTCCACCGCTTGAGCAACCGAATATTCCCGCTCCTAATGATCATGATGATGATATGGAGCATGATGTACCTCCTCCACCTTGGCTCCTGCCACCACACCATCTGTGCCCATGGACCTCCAACATATGTATGATTCCATCATGGGGCATCTTGACACATGAGGGCAACGCTTTGATTCTTGGGATCACTGATTCGATTCTATTGATGCTTGCCTTTCTAGTCTCGAGCATAGTCATCGGGTGTTGATTGAGCAATTCCATAGCTTTTATGCAGCCTTTCATCATGCATTACTGCCTACTACTCCACCTGCCATAGATCCTTTGACCGATAAAACTTAGTCATCTTAGGTTTATTGTAGGATGACATTTAAGCTTTCTTTTTGGATTCGTTTGAACTTTTTTTTTTTATTTTGTTGACTTTATTTAACGTTTTCTTTTCAATGCATCATCTTTGCTTGCATTTTCTCTATTACTTTGAATTGCTCTTGCTTGTGTTTTGATATAACAAAAAAGGGGAGAAATGTCATAAATTTGCAATGTATTGCTAAATATATCTTCCATGTCCTCCATGAAATTATTATGCACTTGATCATGATTATATTGTCATGTTAGAACCCAAATAACATATTGATATTGAACATTTTTTTTACATGATGTAGCTTAAATTTTGAAAATCTTGGGCAATATTATCGATTTGAAATGTTGTAGCTTTAAAAGACCCCATTTGCTCAAATTAAAACTTTTGAAAATCATTGCTTTATTGAAAGGCAGTTTTTCTTTAATCTAAAAAAAACAAGCACATTTATCTTAAGTTTTTTTATATCAAAAAATAGGAGATTGTTAACTTTGAATTCGATTTTGATAAAACAAACAACTCAAGCTAAATTAATTATGATCAACTTGGTATTTATGTTAAAATTGAAAAACATTTTAAAAAGTACTAAGTTTATATTTTCTCAAAAATATATGTTCCAAAATGTATATTTATACTTAGAATATTCTTGAGATATATTTTAGTTAACATAAAGTCAATAAAAATAGTTTTACAAAGGATTTTGAAGGTATGTATCGACACAATGCATAAATGTATCGATACTATGCTTAAAACCCTTATTTGTGTTGATATTTTTAAGCATGTATCGATACATTTTAGTGAGTATTGATACCCACCCCATATGTATCGATACAATGCTTAGTAGTAACCAAGGTTTGGATGAAAACCTCAAACGTATCGATACAGGTGTGTCTATATCGATACAGCTTCGTAGGTATCGATAATCAGCCCCCTTTATCAATACAACAAGCTATAACGGTCACTTTGTTTATTCTTGTATTGATACCATTGGTATTGTGTCGATACTATAGCATGAGTCTGAATGGAAACAAGCATTTATGAAGACTACAATGACTTTTCAACCACCACATTAAATGCCCAATGACTCTAAATCAATTTCAAGCTATAAATAGAGGTTCTCAACAGTTGAAGAAGTAAGAGATACAAAGATCAACCAAGCATTGAACAATAAAAGCTCAAAAGTCTTCAAATTCTTCATTTTACTAGTATCAAATTCAAGTCTTTTTGTATCTTATTCACCTTATACATAAATTCCAGCAAACATCCACCTATTAGAGGTTGAATTTGTTTGTAAAATACCTTATTCATATCATAAAAAAGTTTATGTGAAAGTGAGTGAAAATATTTGAGAATTTAGGGTAGAATTCTCAAAGGGATTAAAAGGTTCTATCTAAGTCATAAAAGATAGAGGTGTAAGGTTATACCTTAGCCTCAAAGGTAAACAATTTGATTAGTGAATTATGGAAATCACCTTGGTGAGAAAGTACCAAGAAAAGAGGACGTAGGTGCTGAGTTCAAGAACCGAACCTCTATACATTGATTTTTTTTTCTTACCCTTAACTCTTTTTTTTTCAATTTACTTCAAATTTATCAAGTTTTTGTAGAACCAATTCACGCCCCTTCTTGGTTCAATCCTTTCTTTGAGCTAACAAAAAGATTGATGAAGACCATTCAAGGCAATCCAGTTTGAGGAGTCTCAACTTTATCTTTATGATTTGTTTTCGCTGCAACATTTATGAATTATTTTGTAAATTTCTTTAATCTGATTAGTTACTATTATGAGAAATCCATACAAAAGATACCATTCTTATAGTTCTCCCATAGAGTCCCCAAGAATCCTTAGAAAACCTTTTATTTCACTATTTCTTCCTCACCTAAACATCTTCCATTGATAGCCTGACCATCAAGCTCATCCTAACCTTCCTTTTTGCTAATCTAATAGCAAAAAAAAGGGAAAAAAAGTAAGCTAAAAATATTGGCAGCTTGGAAAGTTTCTACTCAAGAATGAAAGAAAGGTCTTAAAGTTTGTTGGTATACTTTCTATCCTTTCTTCATCTGTTTTCTTCCATTTTAGTAAACCATTTTTAAGAGAGCCATAACCTTGTCTTAGGATGATCATGCATTGTTGTGGCCTTGGTTGTGGTAGTTTTAGGATTCTTAATGATTTGTTACTGCTTTGATGATTGTTTATTGATCAAAAATGACATTTTCCTTGCTTCCATTCTAAACAACCTCTTTTTTTATGCCATATTTGTTCTATGTTTCATGATTAATACATGACAATATGTTCATCCTATCGTGCTTTGATCATGACCAGGCATTTGGATTCATTTTTACCATGTTTTGTTTGTTGAAATGATGAGATATGTTGCTATTTTGATGATTAGTTGAGAGGACATTTTTATACCTTGATTTAAGTTCATTACAAGCTTTTTAAATGTCTCTTTGATTCTTTTTGTTTCTTGCAAAACTATTTTAACCTCCCAAGTTAAGTCCATATTACCTTCAATAAATTGAGATTAATATGGATTTAATGTTTTTTTATCAATTGGTCTTGCAATCTTGGGGAAAATCTAGCTCTTCATGTTTGGATTCCAGGTCAAATGAGGCCAAATATTTTACTTTTCAAAAACAAAATATGTTTTTTAGTTTTCCTCAAGTTGTTTAAGCCTTAATCTTGCATCTACTGTCTTTTAATTGTGACATGATTAATGGGTTGTTTCCTCATTTCAAACTACTCTAGGATTGTGCAAATAAGCTTGTGAAGCTACTGTCATTGACCCTTCTATATCACAAGCATTCAAATTTCCATAACCAAAGTCTAGCTCTAGGAAACCTGAAAACCAAAAATTCGCTTGTTTTAGCACTAGCAACATTATAGCCTTAGCTTAAAAATTATTTTCAAATATTAAACTATTTATATATATTTTTCTAGCATTTTTCCATTTGAATTACCTTTTCAATAGTGTCTCATTTGTCCTTGGATCATTCTAGATGAAGGAGTTACTATTTTTTGAACCTTCACTGATAGAAACCCCTTGAATCAGTGATTAGCTTTTTGTTTGGTTAATTTCAACCGCTCAGGTAAATTTTCCAAATTTTTTGAATATTTTTCCCAAAAACTAAATGAAAATACCTTTCCAAACAGTATTATTTGTAATTTAACAATTTTAAATGTGTCCGAAATAATTTTTCAAAGTTTATCGCACCTTTTTTCTGCACATGTTGCCAATGTTTAATCAAACCTAACTTCAAAATTATGTCCTCCGAGAAAGTGATTTTTTAGGGTTTTTAGAATATTTTATATTAATCCTTGTTGAGCTACCTTTCCAATGATACCTTACCTAGCTCCTAAAATCTTCAAATCAGCCTAAAATGAAATTGGGAAAGCAAATAGCATGATTCTATCCCCTGTTTAGCATTAATCAAAATTAAATTAATTTTCCCGAATTCCTTCTCCAAGGTATTTGAATGCCTCTAGGTGAGTCCAATCAACCCTATCAAGTTTAAAATGTGTGTCAACCCCCTTAGGCTTGGATCAAGGCATGAGCATCTTTCAAGTTTTATCATCCTTATTTTTATCAATTCCTACTCTTTTGTATCAAAAATCACCAATTTTGTCAAAAACCATCAAAAATATCATTTTGTCAAGAAATTATGAAATTTTTGTCATTTCAAGTCTTTTAATCTCGTCTTTTTAAAATCGTAGACTGCTCTGAATTTTTTACAAGAAATCCAAACTCAATTTTCATGCCTCAATCCACTAATGAATCCAAACGCATCTAAAATATCATTAACTTGGTTATTTCTAAATAACAAAATGACAATTACGAGACACATCTCAATCGACCCTCTATTTTTTGTGTGATTTATTTTATGTAATATCATCTTATTTTTCTTATGTCTTACTAACACGTTTCTCTTTGTGGTGGCAATGTTTTGTGTCAGTAGCCCTCTAGTGCTTGACATGGAATATCTGGCTTTCAAAATTAAATCTGGATATCAACTTTGTCGAAAAGTCTCTATGTTTCCCACCTCTACGGGACACATACATGATTAAAATTTTCATTAAAACCCGATTCATTACTCTATGCAAATT
Organism: Adansonia rubrostipa; assembly: GCA_038381775.1. Taxonomy (NCBI): domain Eukaryota; kingdom Viridiplantae; phylum Streptophyta; class Magnoliopsida; order Malvales; family Malvaceae; genus Adansonia; species Adansonia rubrostipa. The sequence goes on from JBBYHM010000015.1 coordinate 5,359,193, forward strand.
CATGCATAAAAAGAGATTATATCAAAAATAATGACATATCAAGACTAAGGGAACCGAAATCAATATAAAACATGGCTAAATGGTATCAATTTAGGGCATTGTAGGGGTGCTAACCCTTCCCACACATAATGACCCCCAAATTCAACTATTAAATCTTTGGACCATGCAGACCTTGGAATCGATTTTTCGAGTTTCATAACTCGAAATACTGGCTTCAATAGGCCTCCGATCATGCCTAGCCCAAATGATCGATGGTGACTCCAGGTGTTGACCACTTCGTGGTGACCACCAAAGACCAACTAGACGAGCGATTCATCCAATGGTCGCCTTCTTTGATCAAAAGCCGACAATCCGTACTCCCTCCCATCATGCCAAAAAGAAAAGTCCCGATCGAAAGAATACTTCCTTGTTGAGAGTTTCACCATCTCTATTATATTTTAAGTTGGACGTGTCATCCAAGGATCGAGAGCACTCTGTGACAATAAGCGCTAAATGTTACTACCCTTAAACCACAAAGGATTTTTTAGTTATTTATCCCTCTATTAATTACTTATTATACATTTAATATTTATTTAACATTGAAATCATATTTTAAATATTTAAATCTCATTTAAATAAATTAATTAATTAAATCAGTTAAAGTTTTTAAGCTGACTGAATAAATGTTTAACTAATTTGACCTCGATGGCAATTTTTTTTAACCTTGTACAACATCTTTCAATGTCTGATTGTTTCAATTGTAAACTGAATATTTTCCAACTTCCACTACTTCGGTATTTGGTATTCGGTTGTAAAAATGTGGAAGAGGATTCGTAAATTTCATTTTCTTGGATAGAAGCAGAGGGCCTAAGACAACGCTAATGATAATTCGTTAGATTTGTCTTGATGTAACTTCACAAACTATAGCTATGAGGCCATCTAGGGGCTCCGATAACCAGAAAGTGTACATAGGAGGTGAGACTAAGAGATCAATTACAACAGGAACACAGCACAACTCCTCTTATACATCAGAGATTATACTGAAGGGTAGGATGAAAGTTGAAAAATTAAATATTTGGGGGTCTATCAAACTGCAACTTTGGGTGTTAGAATATTAAATGCTTAAATCAAGGCTGCATCATCAATTCTGGTATTAGCTTCGATAGAAAGGAGAGTTCATCCTTTGAAAATTGTGGTTTTGCTTTCACTTGCGTCTTCCTATCCTCTCCAAACGAACTTTTCTCTTCTCCCACCTTTAGTTGGATTAAATCTGACACCGACTCACTGATCTCCTTAACCAGGTCAACAATTACTCCCTCCACACCCATTAGATGTTGCATGTATACAACCTCAGGCACATTACTGCAAAACAATGCATGGATAATTAGCCAGAGGCAAATGCAATTCTATTGCTTAGAAACGAGAAAGAAGTGTTGAAAACTGTATAACGTACTTCAATTGGCCATAGGTTATAAGGGAAAGCTTTGCTTCTTTGATTCTAGCAACTGCTCCCGGATTTCTAAAGATAGCTCTGACTTCTGATACAATCCCTTGCAAGCCACCGGCCATGCTGAGCTTAATAGCCTCGTCCAAGGAATTCCTTCTAATGTCTGTGTAAATTTCATATCCTCCATTAGTGAGGAAATATACCTGCTCACAGCAAAGGCCAACAAGGCTTCAGAAGAGCATAACATCCCAAATATTAATAAAAGAAATCTAAAATGTATCTGCTTAAAAATCGGCAAAATAAATCCAAACCTAAAATGAATATCAAAAGGCCTCATCTCTAATACGTCAAACTTATTTGACAAAAAATCAAAATTTTAAAATTAACCTTAAACTTAAAATAACCTGAACCTGTCATCACCTAAATCCAAAACCAATCGGTTTGCCATCTTCATTAAAAATCAGTTTGGAATGTTTCGATGAACCAAACAATCGAGTCATAATAGACCCCACAACAAAGCTCATCCATTACTTTGTAAAATTTTTTATCATTGTTGTAGACCTATGAAGCATAGACACGTACATGCCCAATATGAGTAAGACACGGTACAAATACGGTGACAGTAATATTTAGAAAATGAGGACACCAGCACGATAAAACATAGTAATAAAAACGTATTATATATAATTTAAAATTATTTAATACAAAAACCTATATTTTAGAAAAGCTTTCTTATTATTGCACAATATATTACATAACAAAACCCAATTTTTAAAGATTTATTTATATTATCTAAATATATAATAAAGATTGTAGTTATATGATATAATTATTGAACTGAAACTCAATTAGAGCAGCAGTTCAAAGCATATCTTAGACTAAAGTAGCATATTTGGACGTTGGGTCAAATAGTCAGCAGCCCAATCTGTTTTTTAATCGATACGTTGAGTTCATTTTCCTTTCGTTCTCATTTTCATCTAGTCGACTATTTCTCTCTAATCTCTATCTATCTCTCTCTCTCTCTGTGCCTGACTGCATCTCTTCTTCAACATAAAAAAACTTTTGAACCCGGAATTCCGTAAGGCTCCGTCACTGGCAACCTCTTGTTGTCAACAAAATAATAAGAAAAAAAAAGACCTATTTTGATTCGTTCCAACCTCCAGAACACAGTTTTCGAAAATCTTCACCAAAAAGCTTAGATCTAAGTTTTAAACCGAGGTTTTCCACACCCAAAATGCGCAAACCTTTATGGTTTTCCCGTATCCATGCATGTCTAGACCGTGTACCTTTTGATTTTTATTTTTTTTCCGTGTCCATACGTATTCCAGCGTGTTGGTGACGTGTAAGTGTCAGGCACCGATACGACACCGATCCGAGGACGTTTCCCCGTCTCCATAGCTAAAGACCATCTTCACATATATAATGGCTAAAGGTAAGATGTAACAGTATTAGTTAAAGAAAATAATCTTACAGGATATGTGCTCTGCATTTTTCTAACCAACCGAGCTGCATCAGGTTGAAAGCTAGAAAACATGACTGGTCTGCCCTTTGCATTCTGAAATACCACCTGGTCACGAAATTTAGAAACCGGAATTCATTAGCTGTCTCTAAGTTGAAAACCATAATGCAAACGTCAAATCTCTCAAGTTCCCACCAACTAAAGCCTGAGACAAGCATTACCTTCAAGACAGCTTGAAGAATACGCAAGAGTTCCTCTTCCTTATAAACTATATGATCATCAAACTTCAATTCAATATTAAAGCCCAAGGAGTGCTCAACGTTCTGGAAAACCTCTTCCAGTGTACACAGAGGAGCATCTTTTTCAACCTTCCACTCGAAGATCCTTCCATCTTTAGTTTTCCTGAAAAGCGGTTTTCCCTCCTGAATTGCAATATAATCAATCAAAAGGGAAAGACTGTCACCACAAAATAGTCATTCAAGGAACATAGTCAGTCCAAAGAGAGAGGTCAAAGGTTATTACCTTTCCAGGCTCTTTCTGGGGTCCATAGGAAAGAAATTCAGCTAAAGTAAGTTCTGTAACTCTGCTCTCAACAATGACACCCTGAAATTGAGACCCAAAAAGTTTATTCATAAAATCAATATAAGCGTCCATCCCTCAAAACAATCATGGGAGATCAACAGCTATAGTTTTATGGTATAAAGCATGCAAACTATGAGAGCACAGGTGAAAATAGCTCACCTTTTCTTCATGGAGGATGAAGTTGTCGTGGTAAATGACTGGGTAGTCATCTTTCGTCACCTACAACAAATAGGTTTTGTTTTGCTTTTACAATATCCGTCTAAAGGTTCTTCGTTCATCCATATAGTTTTTTTTAAAAAAAAAAAAAACACCAAGAAAAGCAATTCAAAGAGAACAAAGTGAACCGATCAGTGTCCAAACTCTTAAAAGCGTATTTATAATTAATTCTACAATGAATGCTGACTAAAACACAAACGATTGAGATATGTAACTTTTAGGTTTGGAGCAGCTAATCTGCGCTGAATATGGCCTCAGGTCCATTGTGGGCGAAGCCCCCTATCCATTTGGATCCAGAAAGCGTAATGAAAGCAAGGGTGACATAACCCACAGGCACGAGGCAACAACCACTAGCGGACAGCCAGATCCATACGTGTCAGTGGTGTCACCGTTAAAACTGGTCATCAGTTTCGCGGCGAATAGAGACAGAACCTGACAATTTTTTTCTTTGTTTGGTGGGTAGAAAATTTAAAAAAAAAAATTATATCAAAAGATGAAAAAAAATTTTTAAAAATTGAAAGGATAAATAAAATGGTTGCAGGATTCAAATGCACCCAACTCCAACCGGAAAAAAAAAAAGTTTCCTCTCTAAAACAATAAACGACATATTTGCGGGAAACCATCGCCAAAATAGAGAGAAAAGTAATCGTCGTATAGTTTACTTAAAGTTAGATGATCATATAGTTTGGAAGATGATATGAGAAACAGAGATGGGAAAAGGGGGTATTTAAGGCTATGCTCTGTTTTGGAAGATGACATAATCGCCCTTGCCAGGTCTAACTTAAAGTTATGCTCTGTTTTGGTTTGGAGCCTTCGCCCACAGTAAACCAGCGGAAAAAAAAAAAAAAGGGAAAACAAAACAAAAAAAAAACAAGTTACGCTCAGTTTGGTTAATGGAAAAGAGAAAAGGATGAGATATTGTAGCCTCACCTGAACGTCAAATTCAACGAAGTCGATAGGAAGCTTAGCCGCCTCATTGAAAGAAAGAATAGAATTCTCTTTGATGGATTTCATTCTGGGATCAGATGATTGCAACATGTTCATTCCGCTCCCTCTGTGACCAATCACCAGAAACTTGGGAAATTTGTATTCGCTTATTTCATCATCATTAATACCTATACATATAACCCATTAAAACAAGATTTTGGAACTCAAAAACATTGGTTGGCTGGGGAATTAGAATTTCACAACTTTACCTGTGCGGAAACGAGTTGAACAGAGTGCTAATGCGGCATTCTCTGGGACTTGATCAAGATTAGGCACATCAGAGACATGAACAGCTTTGAGAGCCATGACTTTTTATTATCTTTTCTAATGATTTGGCTAAGATTCAAAATAGAAGAAGATGGTCAGATGACGATAGAAACAGAGACTGGACCTGTTCTGGAAGATGACATGAGAAACAGAGATGGGATGAGGGGGTATTTAAGGCGGTTTGGGAAACATTTTGATCTCTTTGGAAGCAAGAATATTCCCCCACTTTCTTTTTTTTTTTTTGAAAGCGAGAGCGCTAGAAATTTAAGATGGAATATTCCGTTGCTAGAAGTCAGGAGAGAAAACCACGGTCGTTTACATTTTTAACGGTAATAGATTTCTTTTGTTCTATTCTTGGCTATCGGTTAGCCTATTACTTATTTTAGAATTGTTGATATATTTTGAATAATTTTTGAAAGGTGAGGAATTAAAGATATCCAAGCCAAAAACCAATCAAATTCGGCTCAACTCTATTGAGAATAAAATAAATTTGAATTAATTTTTAAAATTTAAAATATTATAAATTAATTAAAATAAACCAATAAAAATTAATTTGATTCAATAATTATGACATCAATATTTTATTTTATAATTTATATTTTTATATTTTTATATTTTTTATATTATAATTATATTTAAAATATTTTATATTTATATATTTTTTAATAAAATAATAATTTTATATTATATAATTTTAAAAAAATATTTATATAATATTTTTATTATTTTATATATACCATATTTGTATAATTGTAAACAACGTTGCGAGGGCGCCCTAACTTGATTAACTGCAGGGATGAGGGAATATGCGGCTGGAGTTACGTGTCCTGACCTTGAGGTTCGGGAACCGTCTCCGTATTACGTGTTGGCTTTTTCTGTAAGCTTTGTTGGAGAAATCATTTTCACCGGATCGAGGGTGGTAGAATGAATCGAACGACAAATTTAATGAATGTAAAACTTTCAACTTTTGCATGATAAAATGTATACTCCTATTTACTTTTTTTTTTAATTTATAATATCAAATATGATATAATTAATATGAAATTTTTAAAAATAAATGATTAATATATTAAAATATATAAAAATAAATTATTAATATTTTAAAATTTATATAAATATGTAATATTTTAAATATAAATTATAAAAAGTAAAATATGAAATGATATGAATGAATTAATTTTCAAATATACTTTTATGACTAGCTATACTTTTTTCATTCTCTGTCCCCTTGAATGAAATGGATGTACCTTCAAGAAGCACCCGTGAATTTTCCAATTTGCTCGTTTATAAAAATCTTAAACTAGAATTCTGGTTCTCCTCTCAAAAAAAAAAAAAAGGGAAAAAATTTATAACTGTTGGATTAACGTCACATGAATTACCGAAAAATTTTAGGGGAAGCTCCTTAAAGTGAGCTTTCCCTAAGGTATTTAACGTGGTGAGCGGACCGAAGTTCACCTCGTATCGTACATAATGGATCAAACGAAATAAAATTACAAAAAAAGAATAATGATAGAAGAAAGGAAATAATCAAATCAACAAAAAAGACTTTAGACGTGTCACCTTTTTTTGGGGGGGGGGGGTGGTCTCACTTGTTCTCTTCTCAAGAATTTAGCGTGGTTTGTGAGAAGAAGAATCTCTTCAGGATAAAGTACTGAATTTTGATCATATTCCGGTGATACTCATCGGTTAAGACTTCTGCTTCTTCCCTGCCACCAACACCGCCACCATTGTCACCGCCACCAGCAAGAGAGAGAGAGAGAGAGAGAGAGAGAGAGAGAGAGAGAGAGTTGTCAAGCTGATATCAACAGTTCTTTCTTCTTTAACCTAATTTGGACTTTGGAGACCCCATCGGACTGCTAGGTGGCTTTTAGTTTACATTTTGGAATAGCAATGTCCTTCAAGTTACCATCTGACGAAGTTCTTTGGATTTTGTTGATCGGTAAGGGTGGGATCCTATGACCGGAGTCAGCCTCAGCCACAGCCCAGCTCTGAGGGATGCACGTTTTCAGGATCAATGTTGATGAACTTCTTAGAAGCATTTTTGCTGCTCTTTTTTTTCCTCTCTTATTTGATGAAAGCTGAAGCGGTTTATATGTTATTTAGGAACTCTTTCCATTTGAGAGAACGCAAGTTTTATACATCTACATGGTACTAAATTGAATTGGCACAAAATGTAAAACAAGCAACACTATGAAAAGGGGCTCGTAAAACGAAATAATAGGCAGGGAAGGGTCTTGACGTTGGACTTTAGCACCTAATTTATATACGATGTATCCTCCATGTCTACATTTTTTCCACGTGGAACCTGCCGCCTGGTTTTATTCCTGACCTTTGCTCTTAATAATTTTGTTGTTTTTTTTAAGGGTGGACTGTGCTGTTTTAACTATATATTGGTCCCATAAAATATGGAGAAACAGATTTAAAGATTGGAGTTCCATGCACTGTTTAATAGGTAGCTAGTCACAAAGTTCTGATTTTTTCCTCTCCAAACCATAAAAAAATGAATCAAAGCTATATTTTAGTTAGAACCAACCTTCAGAATATGATTATATATGTATATGTATGTATGTGTCAGTTAGAATTTAAGTTCTAATGCTAATTACCAACTAATCTATTTCAACTGTCATATACTCTTAAATTGCCATGACAGACTCTTCAAATGGAGTTGGTTACTTGTTGTCACCTGTTTCTGAGGGAACAAAATGAAGGAGATCATGGGAGTTGCCCTTTCAAGACTGGGTCCAACTATCTACCAGGGAGCCTCCGATTTCAGGCCCAGGTGGCCTTATTCTCTGATGACACGATTTGACAAGTCAAATCGTCAACGAACACGATTTGCTGATAATATACATGTATAATAGATAATATAATTTATGTAATTATAATATTTTATCTGGTATTATTTTTTATTACCTAATTGTAATAAATTTTTGTAACTTATAAAATTTTTATGTAAATATAATAAATTTAT
>JBBYHM010000015.1:5376926-5392535 GCA_038381775.1 Adansonia rubrostipa
CGACTTTGTAATTTTCTACATGCACGCTTTGTATGTCCTGGTTCATGACAGTAATAGCAAACAATTCCCCTTGAATCCTGACCGTAATTTTCTCTGTTGCTGAAACCTCTATTATTGCTTTTGTTGAAAGAGCGTCCCAGTTCACCCCTTCGGCTTACAAGAGCACTGTTGGCTTGAGGTGAAGCAACTGACATACTATTCTCAGTACGGAGGATCCTGGTGAAAGTTTCTTGTAGAGAGGAAATTTCTGGACTAGAGAGAATCTGAGACTTAACTGTGTCAAACTCTGGTCGAAGACCAGCTAAAAAACTCATTACTGCCATCTGCTCTCTCTGAGTTTGCTGAACTTTTATATCAGAACTAAACGGTAACAAAACGTTAAGTTCCTCATAAGTGCGTTTAAAGTTCATAAGATAGGCTGTAAGAGATTGATCATGTTGTTCTGCACGATGAAAGCTTTTGCACACATCATAGATACGAGAAATATTCCCTTTGCCAGAATACAGAAATTCAAGATAATCCATTAACTCCTTAACAGATTCACAATGATCAATTAAAGGAATTACCTCACTGTCAATAGAATTCCTCAACTGCAAAAATAGACGGGCATCATCTTTTAACCATGTTTGCCTTGTATTGTCAGTTGGGGGATTATCAGTCAAATGATTATCTTTCTCAATGCTTCGTAAGTACACACGGACAGTCTTACTCCAAGCAATAAAATTAGACTCGTTGAGCTTTTGATCGGTGAATTTTGACATCACCATAATCATATCAGTGACAGACAGATTTTACTTCAGCCATTTGATCTTCTGAAATAGAGTAACACCAATTTCTAGGTACTGTCTACGCCAATGAGGCCACTCTATAGGGGTGACTCTAAGAAAATCTATTCTGCTCACTGAGGCAGAATAGAATGCAGAATCAAGGTTTTTTTTTTTTTTAGAGATGTGGTGGCTCTGATTCCATGTAGAAAAAAAGGAAAAGTTATATGTATTTTAATTCATCAAATGAATTGGTATTTATATACATGATTATGATTAAAATAGGAAGTTAAAATAGAAAGTTAGAATCTAATCAAATCTCCTATAATCAAGCCTATATATTGTTTGTTCCTATTTTGTAGCACTTTTTTTTTAGAATTTGGTGTAATGCTTATATAATGCACTCTTTTCTATCCACTCTTTAATCGACTAATGGATGTCAACATTCCCTCCCCTTCCTTTCCGTCACTTATTGCAGGTATCCAAACAAGGGAAACATATATCATTTCCTTTTCTTTCCTTTCCTCTACTAACTTCTATCCAAATAGTATATTGTTGATTATACATAACTTTGCTACAGTTTAGTGCTACTTGTAAAATAAGGGTGTAGATTAGTATTATTTTTCCTCATGGGATTTAAAACTTTAAGACTGGTTGTGGAGTTTCTTACTATCTTAATCCTTTGAGGTTAAGTATATTTTGTGTTGTGAGTGCTGAGTAGGTAATATATATTATTTGATGATAAAGACATGTCTAGCTTGTTTGTATCTCTTTGCATTTAATTTTAACAACTTTTGTAACAATTTATTATTAGTGGTAAATTAATGGTATTTTGTCTTCAAAACTTACGTGCTTTGGGTTTTAATTCCCAATTCAGTGAAGATTGAAGAATGTAGCTCAGTAACCTTTCTCAGTTTTGGGATTTGTGACTATGGCTGATACTCTAACCCATGATCAATTGATTACTATGATTATCCCTTTTTGTTAATTTCATACCCTTAGATTTAATTACCCACTATCTGATATGAAAAGATTTGATTTGCCATAGCTTCTATATAAGATAGCCTTATGGTGTTGACTACAGGGGAAGAGAAACAATTTTAACCATTATTATGATATTAGATATTCCAATGCAACTGAATACGAGGAAAATAAAAATGAATTGCTGATTTGATCTCTTTGTTGAGATAAAAGCAAAATAATCATAAAATATGCATAGAGATAGAGTTGATTATTTTAGCGCTTAATGTTTCCATAGATTTCATTGTCCAAAAAATGATTAGTAGTGAAGAGATGTGTTCTTATAGATTCTAGTAGAATATTTAGAATATGATTGAAGTTGCCTACGAAAAGAGGCCTTGAGTTTATTAAACTTGTGCAGAGATATCCTTTCTATTTATACTGTCTTTCCTATTCTCTTTTTAAACGATGTTTAGGTGCAATTGGCCATATTTTTATTGATTACATAAAAATTATCATATTCACATAAAATAGATGAAGTTGCATCCTGCCCTTAATGGGTTGTCACTGAATCATAACGGAAAAGCTCCTAATGCTGATTGAATGATGCTGGAGCATTGCAGAATTTAGCTAAATTGGTTGTCTTGATATGTTTTTTCTTTTTAAATTGATCATGTGACTAGCATATGAATTTTTAATGAGTTTGATTAGATGGTTTTTATGTATATCCAAGGGCTAGGAGAAAAAGCTCTGTAAATCTGTTATAAGTCGGTATTTGTCTTGCTCATTGAAAGCTTTTCTACTGCAAAAGCAAAAGCCATGTGTTTAGTTCTCAAAATTTTAAGATTTTTAGCTTATGCGTGAAGCCTATTGGAGCTTTTAGGTGAAGCTATAAATTTGACCTTCTCCAAGAAGTGGTAAATTATTTAGTTACAAATATTTAATATTTTTTTTTTGGTTTTTTACATTCACACCTTATCTTGCAATAATTTTTAAAATTATAGGGAGATCATATTAGTTCGCATTCCTCTTTTTATTTGATCTAACTTTTCTCTTGAATTTAGTTGTTTTTGTTTTAAATTAACAAATTATCTTTTCATTAATTTCGTTATCTCTAGAATATTTTATTTTTTCCATCTGTTAAAATAATAAAAAAAAAACTATAAAATAGTTTTTAATAGTCTACGGCACTTTTGTATTAATGTTGCTAAATGCTATTTTAAGTTTTAACTCATCTTTACAGCACTTTTAGAACTGCTCTACTCGAACAACACTTCTTACAGAAACTGCAGCCAGACCAAACATACCCCAAATAGTGTCTAGACACATTAAGCATCGTTCTTATAGTAGTATATTATTTATTAATGGCTCTATTAACCCCTTTTTCTTGCTCCAATTTCAATTTTACATAAAATTTAGCCTTTATTCTGTTTTTTTTTTGGTACCATTCTGATTGCTGTTTCCACTTCTGCACAGCATCATTAAATAAGCCCACTTTAATGGAAGCAAATAGCATTGACTGATTTCTTCATTTTGCATGTAAAGCATATGATTATGTGCTTGGATATATGTCACTAATACTTCTAGGATTTGGCTGTTAATGAGCTCAATCATTCATGAGTATAATGACAATGGTAATCCTCTTAAAACCTTCATAAAAGGAAAAAGAAGAAAAGAATTAGAAGCATTGAGAGGTTGATATTAAGTGTGAGATGAGATGATTGGGAGAATGTACCTATTTTTTCCCCTTTTTTGAGGTAAAATATATTTTAAAGTTTTTAATTTATATCTAACTTTTCTATTCAAGTTTAGTTGCTAACTTGGCCTTTGATGCATGAAGGCTGTCTTAATTTCAGTTCTGCTTTCTTTCTTTTCTAGGGTGCTTTCAATAAAGCTAACATTGAGGAGTGGAAGCGAAAGCTAGCCATACTTTTACATGATGATGGGAAACAGGAGTTGGTCTCGAGAGAGAAGAAGGACAGACGAGACTTTGAGCAAATAGCAGCTTTGGCAAGCAGCATGGGTTTGTATAGGTGTCTCCCTTGATCAATATATATGTTTTCTTATGTAATGTTTCTCTTAGTAATATGGGGATTATGATCTCAAATTATGTTTGACAGCCATCTTTATTCCAAAGTTGCTGTCTTCAGTAAGGTTCCCCTGGCTAACTATAGATTTGATCTGGATGATAAGCGTCCACAGAGGGAGGTACTTCAGTAATTTCGTTCACTCTATGCTCCCTTTTATGAAACATCAATACTATAATGCCATCTTCTAATATTGGTTCTGTATCCTTGTCAATCTCCAGCATATTCGGATATATACCTATAAATATTCATTGCCCAAAACATAAAAAATTGTTTTGGTCCCATTCTTATGCTTTATGTGGGACTGTATGTGACAGATACACATACGGAAATGAACACACCTCTTGTCCTTTTTAATATATATTTCTCCAATTTTGTAATTTAACAAATGGTTGTTGATAAACAAATTCAAGACAAAAATTTAATAGGGGAATCAATAGAAAGCTAGGACACCACATGTTATTGTTGTTTTAGTAGTGTTATTGGCTCCATATTAGATTTTCACATTTGTGTTTGTGCTGTTTTATATCTGGTGCCATATTTAGCATGTTTTAGTTGATGTCATGGATTTTAAAAGCATGCACATATGCCCATGCTGTAACTCCTAATTTTTAAAAAATGTCTGATTGTTATTGCTTTATCATCTCACACTCTTCTTGTCTCTGTACTGGTGCTTTTTTCTTTACAGTTTGCCTTTTTATGACTTTGTTGATGCTATGTATGTCCTCAGCTGTGTTTATCCCAGCTTTATGAGTCCTAGCTTTTGGAAGTTGCCATATTACTGTGTTTCTATTCGGACACCTTGTATCCATGGGGTTATGATGGTGCTTTTGCCGACTTTGGTAGTGCAGTATTCTTATATATGAATTATATTGAAGCTTTTATTATTTGATGACAGGTGAACTTAAATTTTGGTTTGTTGAAGAGAGTCGATGCCTATCTTGGAGAATACCTTTCTAAAAAATCTAGGACTAATGAAAGCTTTTCAGACAATTGTTTTTCAAGATCAAGCAGTCATAGCAGTATAATTACTGATGAAGGACATTTTGAGCAGCCAGAGCCACTAGCATCCAGCACAGCTGTCATGGAGAAAATTCTTTGGCGGAGAAGTTTGCTGCTGCGTGATCAGCAACAAGCATGGCAGGTTCATTTTTCGTTGACAATTGTGCATATAGACTGTTGCAATTGCCTACTCATAACATCTCATGTGTCCGTTATATTAGAAATTTAGAATATTGATGATTGTTGTGCTACACTGCTATTTCTTATTAGCTAAAATACAGAAAAGGCCTTGTACTTAAATTGAATCTATCGCGAGTCCTAGCCCTTGATATGAATTTAGCTCCTCATCTGTTATTTATGCCCAATTATGCTTGCTTCAAATAGAAAACTGTTATGTTAAATGAATGTTTGTTAACCTTAGTCTGGTAATATAATCTAACACATGCCAAATGAGGTGGAGAAAAGTAATTAATTTTTAATTTACTAGTTGGGAGGAAAATTGTTTCTTACTAGTTAAATTAGAATTCAAGGGCAGTTATCTGCCACTTGTCCAATTACATTATGTGGCACTTTCTCATCTTAAGAAGGCTTAATTGGGTGTAAATAATAGTTAAGGGCTCAATTAATTGTAATGGAAGGAGGGTTTGACTGGTAAATTTAATTAAGTACTTGCTTTTTTTTTTTTTTTAAGTACTATTTTTATATTTTAGCTTTTGTAAATCAAATTTTCTCATTCAATTGCATTTAGTATATGTTGATGCTTATTTTTTTCCTTGCTTTGCGAAAGGAAAGAGCGAGTAAAGTACTTCGTTGGGCATAATACCTAGATATAAACTTAACCCAAAATTGGAACAAGCCCTCCATCTTTTATCGTGTGTCATTAAGGATATAATCTTCTATTTCAGTTTAGTCAAACCATCAATTTTGATGATGAGTGCAATTTAGTGCACCAAAGATAATGGGCTAATGCCCTGCAATATTTTTTTTCTTGTTTCTCTCCCTTTTTCCTTACTTTTTCTCTTTCTTCCTCTCAATTTCTGTTTTCTTCTTGATGCCAACTAAACCTCCTTGTCAAACTGCCAGCAAGCCTAGAACTGCTTAACCTGGCTAACCAAGTGCTGTTAAGGGCTTAACAAATTGGAGCCAGCCGATGCTAGATTGGCTTGAAATTGGCTGCATTTGACTTGCCAAGGTTAGAATGGCTTTGGCTAGCCTGATTTGGCCAAGCTTGTGTCAAATCTAGCATTGGTTGGCCAAATCTGGCCCTTGTGGTTGATAGGCCTTTCCCAGGTAAAAAGACCATTAACTAGAGCTAAAGAAGGAAAAAGTTTTTCTGAATTTTTATTTTCAGTTGTTTGACTTTCAAATTTTAAGTAGAAATTGTTTTCTTAAAAGGTATTAAAAGGCCCTTGTAATGTCTCCTTAAATAAGCACTTATCCTTTTATTATACCCAATTGAGCCCTTAAAGTATTTCTCTTGTTATATTTTTGCATGTCAACATCTATTTGGCCATTCTCTGCCATTTTGATGTTTATGTGACACAACATGGCAAAATAAGGGCTCTATAGATGCTAATGTAGCAGATTGTGTAAACGTCAATGTAAATTTTCATCCACATGTGACAGGTATGTAGGTGCTGATGTGAAAGAAATAATAAATTTTGAAGGAAATGAGGGCAATTAAATAAAAGTGATACTTTAAGGTGCAATAAAAGAATAGTAGTTCAATTGTGAAATTTGTTAAAGTACAAGGGTTTATTTTATTTTATTTTTGGTATGTTAGCTGAAAATGTAATAAAGAAAGTAAAAAAAAAAGTTTATTTTGAAATTTCAGCCAGTTTTTTTTTTTTTAATTAACAAGAAAGGAAAAAAAAGAAAAAGACAAAACTCATTTTTTTTTAAAATTTGAAAGGACACAAACTCCAGAAATCCTGTTTCTTAAATTTAGTTGTCCCATGGATAGAAATAATCCTATTCAACTTGTTTGACATTTTTTTGAGTATTTGAGACTGCTAGAGATTGATCCTTGGTCACCAGAATTAGGGGTTACATAACTGTTGGCATCATGTTTAACTTTTATAATTTGCCACTTTTAAGTATTTTTGAGTGGAATATTCTTTGGATTGATTCTACTCGAAATAAGAACTTGTTTCCTTAATGACACTCAATAAAAGAAGGCTTATTTCCATTTTTGCGTAAAGTTTGAGGACATATTCATTTGAGTCTAATTCCATACTTCTTTTGTTGATTTTGATTTCTTGATTTGAATTTTTACATGAAACTCTTCATCAGAAGTTTCTTTGTCAATTTTAAAGTTAAATAATATTTACCAAATCTATTTGGTTGCAATAGTAAATATTGTGTACTATTAAAATTCTTGAACTGATACTGATGAATAATTCTTTATTTTTGCATTATACATTACATTTGGAATTTTTTAAATAATATTTCAATTAGATTATATAAACTTTTTTTGCAAATTGTAAATAAACTATATTCCGTAATTTATTTATCTATTAAAGTAATATAAAAGATATTATGCTTAAAGTGTACAGAATAAATTGATAGAAATTTTTTTAAAAATTATATATTCCAGAGTTCATTGCAACACACATCATTAGTATTTGAAACGATTTACCGTTGCTTCTTAAATCAAATTTCCTTTCTACATCTTTTCCTCAACCGTATCCCCTTAATTTTTTTTTTTTTTTTTGTTTTACCTCATTTAACTCAATTTTATATCTATAATAATTTTCACCTATTTTCTTATTGTTATTTGTATTCTTTTAATTTATTTGTTTCTTCACTCACATCTTAAGTTCCTTTTATTTTATTGAATATTTTACTTTGTCCCACTTTCTACTACATTGTTTATATTAATTGTTTTATTTTTTTCTCATATATCCGAAACAAAAGCTAGGTTCTGTTTCTATTTTTGTCATCTATCAACCCTTTGTTCCGGTCCAAGTGTTCCAAGCTTCTTGTTCACCATATCAAACCAATCTTCTTTCTGTGTTTATGTTATGTTATTTTATTTCTTCTGTTTTAGATCAATTACTTCTGATTTATGGGGGGTATTATTTTGTGAAATGAAGGGGTATATTTAGATGTTTAAGGAGCTTATACATTTGTAATTCTGTTGCTTCTGGGCCAATAAAGGCTAGGTGAAAGGAGTAGCTTTGAAATATTTTTATACGTACTTAATAAATATGTATATATTTTATGTGCTATGATGTTTACATTTCTTAATACATTAAACATTTTTGAAACTACTTATTGTATTCACTATGTTTTGATTTTAAGATATAAAAGTATAATAATCATCATACAAATTCTTTTGGCCATCGAAAAAGAAAAAATGTTTTGGGTAACATGAACGTAGAAAAAGAACAGTATTTTTTATGAAATATAACTATATTATAATTTTAAGTCAAATAGATCAACATAAAAGGAATTTTTTTTTTTTTTACAAATAATATATTTAATATTTTTCAAGGATTGAACAAAAAATTGCAGGAAAATAAATGCTAAATAAACAATTATGAAAAGTTAAAGAGGATCAATTATAAATAAGTAATAAAAGCAAAAATCTTATGCCCTTGATAATAATTTAGCAAACGTCAATGGGGCTATGCCTTCCTAGCCTTCAAACCTCTTAGGTTATCTTGTCTCCATACCTTCTATCCCACCTTTTTCCTTTATACAGCTGCTATGTCCAAAGTGGCAAATGTAAAGGGTAAAAAGGGAAGAAATTGGGCCCCTTGAGTTAGCAAAAACAGTGGGCTGCAAAACAGTTCTTTGGTTCTTTCAAGTGTTTTTTATTATAGTGATAGATATAGGAATTTTGTGATTTAACAAAAGAGTACACTTATAGATGCTTTTCACAACTTGATTTTGAATTAAGTTCCTAATTTTTTGTTGCTACTGCTTGTGTAGGAAGAAGGCAGAATGGTGAAGCATTTTTTTGCTTCATTTATGCACATTCTGACTAGGTTATGCTGTGTTACAGCAGTTTAACAAAAAAAATAAAATAAAATGGTCACCCATGGGGAAACTGAAAGGAACTTCTAGGTGTAATGAACAAATTGAAATGGAATATTTAGCTGTATCTAGGCACACAGGCACAACTAGGGAAAACAAAGGATTAAAATCCGTCATGATGAGTAGAGGTGTAAAAGGAGGAGTAAAGAAACCTTTCACTAGCTAGAATCGGCTATAGTGTGAGTAGCTTATAAAATCCATCTAGCTGAAGCCGCTTTTAGGATTATGGCGAAGCTTGTTTAGGTCTGTTTGCTGGGACTGCATACTATAGTGTGATTAGCTGATAAAATCCATCTAGCTGAAGCCGCTTTTAGGATTATGGCGAAGCTTGTTTAGGTCTGTTTGCTGGAACTGCAAAATATGAGCCCAACTTTTTTAGGATTTAGTCTTTTTCCTGTAGTTTGATTTTGAAATCGTATTGTCAATTTTTAGCATCAAGATTCCTCGAGACAATTTGGTGCAACACAAGTTGCAAAGTTTAAATGGTGAATGTTGTTGCAAGTTCTTTGTAGCTAATATATTTTCCTATATAAACCTTTTGATTGCTTTTCTTATCATGTCCAATTATGAATTTGATGTTATGCTGGTTTAAACTATTTTGATTGTGTTCTTCCCCTCCATTCATGTTTTGCAGGAGTCTCTTGAAGGAAGAAGAATGCTAGAATCTCGTCAAAGTCTTCCTGCTTATAAAGAGAAGGATGCCATATTGACGGCCATTTTGCAGGGTCAGGTCTGTTAATTTTAGTAGTCGTTCTTTGAGTTTACTTGCTTGCCTCTGTAGGAACCAGTGGTAAAAGATTGTTTTATTCATGAACATATTGGGTTCAATTGGAGCAGAAATGAGCTGAGCTACACGTACTGGCTCAACTCATTAATAAACACTGCTTGGATTGCTTATTTAACTAATGAATAGAAGTGTTTCCATGTCCTATTTAAGTAAATGTTATCTCATTTGTGTTATCTCATTTCATAAGGGTAGACCATCATAACGGAAATAATTGGTTGCTTCAATTCCATAGAGTTGGTCACTTCAGTTATGTAAACATGTTATGTTTTTCTTATATGTTTTGTGATCATGAAATTTTGTGTTTTACAGGTTGTTATTATCTCAGGGGAAACTGGGTGTGGCAAGACCACACAAATTCCCCAATTTGTTTTAGAATCTGAGATAGATTTTGGTCGTGGAGCTTTTTGTAGCATTATATGTACGCAACCCAGGCGAATATCTGCTATGTCTGTTTCAGAAAGAGTTGCTTCAGAAAGAGGAGAGAAATTGGGTGAATCTGTGAGTTTCTGTCTAAAATAGTGACTTATGATATTTGCCCAAACTATTACTACATTTTTTAGTTAAAAAAGTTTAAGAAAATTAAGTTTCTCTTGTTATTGGCTTATTTGAAGGTCGGATATAAAGTACGGCTCGAGGGTATTAAAGGGAGGGATACACATCTTCTGTTTTGCACAACAGGCATTTTGTTGAGAAGGCTACTAGTTGATAGAAATTTAAAAGGTGTAACTCATGTAATTGTGGATGAGATTCATGAGCGTGGAATGAATGAAGGTAATATGTTAAACTGGTGTCTTAGTTGTGCAGTTACTGAAATATGATTTCTAATATGATATTTGAATATGCCAGATTTCCTGCTTATTGTCCTTAAAGATCTCCTTCCCCGCCGCCCAGAATTAAAGCTGATTTTGATGAGTGCAACTCTGGATGCGGACCTTTTTTCCTCATATTTTGGTGGGGCACCTTTAATACACATTCAGGTGAGTTAAATACTCAATTCTGTCGATAGTTTCATTCCAATGGGTAGACTGATTTGGGTCCCATTTCCCAGTCTAGTGGGTTGTAATGAAGTGTTTTTTATGAATGTGCTGATTGAGATATGATGAAAGATTTTAAATTGACATTGTTGAATTTCATCTACATATATTTTGTCATAATTTTTGCTTTTCTTTTTTATAACCTTCCTAAAATCATGGAAAAACTTCCTTTATAGGTGTTTACAAACCTAATTTCTTTATTTCGTAAGTGCTTTTGGATATTAATGGAACATTTTTGCTTTGTATAGCTGGGTTTTGTTTTTTGCCCTTTGCCACAGATGGCTTATTACTCATGATATCCTTAGTTTGGTTAGCAGCGAATGCTCCTGCCAGTTTTATGTTCTTTGGCCTGCTTTTGATATAGCTCCGTGTTATATTTATTCTAATTTTGTATGTTGATGTACTGTAATGACCTAAGTCTCCCCGTGGCTCCTTGTTATATTGACACTGGTTCTATACTTTGACTGCAGTGTTGACATAATGTTCTCCCATCA
Source organism: Adansonia rubrostipa (assembly GCA_038381775.1). Taxonomy (NCBI): domain Eukaryota; kingdom Viridiplantae; phylum Streptophyta; class Magnoliopsida; order Malvales; family Malvaceae; genus Adansonia; species Adansonia rubrostipa. The sequence continues at coordinate 5,388,096 of JBBYHM010000015.1, forward strand.
TTTAATCTTCCCTTTTTGTGCCTTTCTATGTCCCCCACTTTTCGATGTAGCGGGTTGTCCTCACAATTTTGTCTCTCTTTTTTTTTTTTTTTTTCTTGTCCTTTACCTAATTGATTTTCTTTTGGTCCTTTATTTCTTCTGATAAAAGAGATGTTTGTTTTCGATAATTCTCTGTCATGTTTAAATTAGACTTTGATGTTTTTGCTTGTCATTTCATTCAGAATACTAGCTTAAATTCTTCTAGATTCAACTTGTTTTCGGGCAGAGTTCTCCTGAGTTTGAAGGCTGAATTTCTTTTTTACTTTCTTGTTCTAATTTAGGGTTTTACATACCCAGTTCGAACACATTTTTTGGAGAATATTTTGGAGATGACGGGTTACAGGTTGACACCATATAATCAAATTGATGATTATGGTCAAGAAAGGATGTGGAAAATGAGTAAGCAAGCCCCAAGAAAGAGGAAGAGCCAAATTGCCTCAGCTGTTGAGGTATGCAAAATTCTTTTCAGTGTTAAAATAAGGGGAACAGACGGACTGGTTGGACTGGTTCCTGTTTGGTCTGATGCTTATAAAAAACCCCAAGAGTTTAGAGTCAGAAGAAAACCTGTTCAACTGGTAAAAACGTTGTCTTTTTTTTTATTAATTTTATTATTTTCTATTAAAAAGAATTTTGTAAGTGATGAGATTTGAACCTTTAACCTCTTGGTCAAATATGAATGGCACACCATTAAGCCAAATATATATTTTTATTAACTGATTACTATATTTAATACTTAATTCATATGTTTAATATTTAATTTATATGTTAATTGAAAAATTCTAGTTCAGCCAGTTGAAATGGTGACCCGGAGGTCTCACCTGTTTGACATGTGGTTTGGTTTTCTATTCATTGCTTCTTTTTTCTGCTTTTGGAACACTGCGTTCTATGATTCCTTTTTTCTTTTCTAATTTTGGACGTATAACAGGATGCACTCCGGGCAGCTGATTTTAAGGATTTCTGCCCTCAGACTCGGGAGTCTTTGTCATGTTGGAATCCTGACTGTATTGGTTTTAATCTCATAGAGTATTTGTTATCCTATATCTGTGAGAATGAAAGGCGCGGGGCAGTTCTAGTTTTTATGACTGGGTGGGATGACATAAGTTCTCTGAAGGATAAGCTGCTAGCTCATCCGATACTTGGAGATCCTAGCCGAGTTTTTTTACTTACGTGCCATGGTTCTATGGCCAGTTCTGAGCAGGTAATCTTTATTTTGGTTTAGTATGTATTCTATCTTGTGTCCTGACTGGCCATTTTTTCCGTTCTCCCCTCCCTTTCTTAATTAAATCCTAAATAGATTTTTCTGGATTGTTGCAGAAGTTAATTTTTGAAGAGCCTAAAGATGGAGTGAGAAAAATTGTATTAACTACTAATATTGCTGAGACAAGCATCACAATTAATGATGTTGTTTTTGTTCTTGATTGTGGAAAGGCCAAAGAGACATCCTACGATGCACTGAATAACACTCCTTGTTTGCTGCCATCATGGATCTCCAAGGTTTCTGCTCGACAAGTAAGGCTACTGTCTGATTGCGTATTTGATCCTTAATATAAATTGGACTTTACTGCTGACCATTAATAGTGTCTGTGCTCCTATCATAGAAGTTGTCTAGTATAATTTGACTTTTGTTGAATGTTCATTTTGTGACCTTTAATGAGAAGGGTTTTTTTTCCCCCCTTCCCGTTAAGCATGCTTTCACTAGGCTATTGCTATTTTGCATCATAATAATAATAATAATAATAATAATAATAATAATTTGTGCTAGGCGCTGTTTGGGGATGAATCTTTTTTCTTCTTCCAGTAATTGAAATAAATTGTGCAATAAAACCATTTTATTTAGAGGACTTGAATGCTAGTAGGTTGCACAAGATTGGCTTTCTATCCTGCATCTTTGTGCCAAATGTGGAACATGTGGAAGGAGAAAAATAGATGAAATTTTATTGAGCCATATGCCCGACTTTTTAGTTAAATTTTAGGTTTCTGGTTGGCTTATATTTTCCGTCTCTTTTGTATTGTTTCTAAGCTACTACTGTTAGAAATTGTTGCAGCATTCTTCTTTCTCAATTCTGTTTTTACAATTTGTCCCCTAGAGACTTTATACTATAAGTTAAGACTTCAAAGAAATAGAATCTTAGATAAGAAAGGAAAATAAATATTCCTAAGTCAAATCCCTTATGCCAAGAATAACTCCTAGCAATTAAAGGCTATTTTACAGCTATCTATCTACAATTTAGGACATAAATTCTCTGTATCTAATATCCATAAATCTTCAATCTTCAAGTGGCAGGGTTAAGTGTACGATAGGCTTTCTGTCTGCTGGAAAGAGCGCTCCTGAACCTTGAAAAGAGAATCTTTTTACATATAAAGGGATAACATTGTGGACTGATGCTATTTGAAAAGAGAATTAAATTTTGCAAAAATATACATCGTAAGATAGTATTATAGTGCGTAAGAATTGACACTGGCAATCCCTGCATGTTTATTCGGGCAGCGGCAGATATGGATGTGTGGCTTGTCTGAACTTCGAAGGTGCAATGCTACAATCTTTTAAAGCATGAATATGATTGAAATTTTATCCACCAATTGCAGTGTAGGTTCCAAATATGTAGCATATTGAAGATTCATCTTTCATTTCCTCTATTTATTACTATTAAACTAAAAGAGGATCATCTCTAGCTTTTCGCTTGTTTCTTTTGGAATATATGCCTTCTCAGCGTTGGCTAAAAGCCCGGGTACAACATAATTTTAAACATATTCCAGTTTTTGAACTAGCTGGTGTTCTAGTTTTTGAAGGTTTTACGTAAAATTGAAATTCTTTTATACTCAGATAGAAAATCTGTTTCGTTTGAGTCAAGGTAGTTTGCTTCCCTAGTTTAGTTGGTTAGGTGAATCTACTTGAAATCTGTGGGACCAGAGAATAATAAACAGGTAGTGCATTAATTTCAGTGGTCTGGAATCTGAACTCTTAAGATGTTGATAAAATTTATTTGGGTGCTAGAATGTCTCTCTGACGAAGTTTTCCATGGAAAGAAAACGGGTTTCATTTTCCAACCTAACTTTGGTTGTTGGCCATTGTAGGGTTGAGCTAATTTTACAATGAGCCAGCGTGCTATGTAAAACAGAATCATGTCATACGCAGATGCTTGTGTAGAAGTAAATATTAGTTCATTTATTAAAATTTCTCTTTGTAACTCAATGTATGTATTCTAACAATGGGATTAGGGGTTATAATTTTGGAATTTTGGTCGGTGAAATTCTCTAGCACGTTTAGACATTGAGAATGATGTTCTATGATGTATTTATCAAATCAAGCATTATTACCTTCAGTGTTGTTAAGGGCAAAGGGCGCACGCTAGGTGCTAGAACCATTATGTTGCCTGAGGTGCAGGGCGCAAAAAAGCACTTGCCTATGTAGGGTGCAATATGTAATGTGCGTATATATAAATAAGCTTAATATATAATTCTGATAATAAACTCTATACTGTGGTCTAGTTTATTGTACAAACGTGCAATTTTTTTGTTGGCCAATATGCATGATTTCCTTATGGTCTCGAACTTGTTGTTGAATATTCAAACATTGAGAAGACCAAGAGTTTGATGTTGTCTTTTTTTTACTATTACAGGTACTTACTAATGAAAAGTTAAAAGCTAAAGAAATTAAAAGAGAACTTCAACTAGGTAGGCTTTTTTGCACTTACCACCTTTAAACAAAGTGTGCCTAGGTGCACCTATCATGCATCTGATCAAATGTGCCTCGCTCGAAAGGGTCTGAGGTGCTTTTGTTGTTTGGCACTAGGGCACAGCGCTTAGGGTTGCACCTAGGTGCTCACTTCGATAACATTGATTGCCTTGTTGGCTAAAGCAAACTTTTTAGGGTTCTGTAGTTATCCTTTCAAGTTAAGCCACTTTTTTCTTGTTCATGACCTTAATAAGATTCCCCTTTAATTGCATGATCATTTTAAGAATTTTCAAAAATGAGTCAGACTTGCGACTTCTTAAACATGTTCCTCTTTCTTGACTCAGGAAATGATTTGTCGTGCTTGGGTTTTAGTCTTTTGTTTCTTTTCTACGTTGAATTTGAGTGGTAAACATCTAATGCAAGTTTATTGATAACATGAGACTAAGGCCTAGTTTATTTTTGCTGTTGGAAAACGTTTGTTTATAAAGTGTGGTGAAAAAAATGTAGTTTAAGAACTTTCAAGTGTTTGGCATTGCGGTGAAAAAGTACTGTGAAGAGTTGAAATGTTAAAGAAAAATGTGTAAAATAACAAAAGTTTAGAGATGTAAGGATAATAAAGTTATTTCATCTAAAAGCCAGCTTCCAAACTGTTGAAATCTAGGTAAAGAATGGATTAGATAGACTAGAAAGAATGGATTAGAGAGTTTAGAACAGAATGGAGAGAA
>JBBYHM010000015.1:5402667-5417755 GCA_038381775.1 Adansonia rubrostipa
GAAGGAAATGTTTATGTTGTGCATCTAGATGACTTATCTTCTCAAAATGTTTGTTTTGTTGCTAATAATGATGACTTGCATTGGTTGTGGCATAGAAACTTAGGACATGCTAGTATGAATGTAATTTCCAAACTATCTACAAAAGACCTTGTTGTTGGATTGCCCAAAATGAAATTTGATAATGATAAAATATATGATGCATGTGTCCAAGGTAAACATAGAAGAGCTTCATTCAAACCAATTAATATTATCTCAACTGCTAGAGTATTAAAACTTATTCATATTGATATTTTTGGTCCTACTAGGATATTAAGCTTTGGAGGTAACCAATATGGATTTGTTATTATAGATGATCATTCTAGGTTTACTTGGGTTCTCTTCTTAAGCTCTGAAGATGAAGCCTTAGAAAAATTCATTACTTTTTACAAAATTATCCACAATGAAAAAGGTTATTCTATTTCAAGTGTAAGAAGTGATCATGGAAAAGAATTTGAAAATCTTGGTTTTCATAAATTTTGTAATAAAAATGGTATTAGCCATAACTTCTCGGCACCAAAACTCCTCAATAAAATGAAGTTGTCGAAAAAAGTAAAACCTTGGAAGAAATGGCTAGAACCATGCTTTGTGAAAACAATTTACCAAGATATTTTTAGGTGGAAGCCATTAATACTTCTTGCTATATTATAAATAGAGCCATGGTTAGGCCAATCCTAAAAAAAACTCCATATGAACTTCTTAAAGGAAGAAAACCTAACATTAGCTACTTTCATCCTTTTAGATGTAAATGTTTTGTATTAAATAATGGAAAGGATAATCTTAGTAAATTTGATGCCAAAAGTGATGAAGGAATTTTTTCTTGGTTATTTAATAAATTCCAAAGCTTATAAAGTGTTTAAGAAGAGATCCTTATTTTCTCGATCATGTTTTTAAACTTTCAAAAGCTTTATATGGACTTAAGCAAGCACCGAGGGCATGGTATGAGAGACTCAAAGTTTTTAATTGAAAAAGTTTTTAATAGAGGCAATGTTGACAAAACTCTATTTATAAAAGTAAAAAACAAGGACATTTTAGTGATTCAAGTTTATGTTGATGACATTATCTTTGGTGCTGCTAATGAATCTTTTTGTCAAGAATTTTCGAAGTTAATGCAATATGAGTTCGAGATGAGCATGATAGGAGAATTAACATTTTTCTTGGGGTTACAAATTAAACAAACAAAAGATAGCATTTTCATCAATTAAGCAAAGTACACCAAGGAATTACTCAAAAGGTTCAAAATAGATGAAGCAAAGCCTTGTTCCACACCTATGAGTACTTCAACAAAGCTTGATAAGGATGAAGGAGGTAAAATTGTTAAACTTTATAGGTTTATGATAGGTTTATTGCTATATCTTATTGCAAGTAGACCTGACATAATGTTTAATGTATGCCTATATGCTAGATACCAATCATCACCAAGGGAGTCACATCTAGTTGCCATGAAAAGAATCTTTAGATATCTTAGAGACACTCTAAATCTAGGCTTATGGTATCCAAAAGAATCATCTTTTGTCTTACATGCTTATTCTGATGCAGATTTTGGTGGATGTAAAATTGATAGGAAAAGCACTTCCAGTACTTGTCAATTTCTTGGAAATATGCTTATATCATGGCTTTCAAGAAACAAAATAATGTTGCTTTATCCACAACTAAAGTGGAATGCATATCCGTAGGAAGTTGTTATGCCTAAATTTTATGGATAAAACAACAAATAGAGGATTTTGGCATTACCATGGATCATATTCCAATTAAATGTGACAATACTAGTGCCATTTATCTCACTAAAAATTCAATCCAACATTCTGGAACCAAGCATATAGAAATTAGGCATCATTTGCTTAGAGATCATGTGCAAAAAGGTGATTAGTGCTTGAATTCATTGATACCTTACATCAACTAGTTGATATTTTCACTAAACCACTTGACAAAGATAGATTTTGCACAATTAGAAGAGAATTTGGCTTAGTGAATGCACCCTAACTTCATGATTTGATCTAATCTTGATAATTTGCCTCAATATTGTTTGCATCATGCTTAGTTTGATGAAGCTAGTTTTTCACACCTACTTGTTTGATGATGTTCATTTGTTATGAATTTCTCATTCTTGGATAATTTTGTTGGATCTTGATTAAATTTTGAATTATCCATACAAAATGATCTTGATTTTGGTCCAAGTTGTATTTTTGAATGTTTTTCAAAGGATAATTAGGTAAAAAATATGCCTAATTTGATGTCATCTTATTGGAAATGACCTAATACTAGGCCATGTGTATCGATCCCTGTACATTCTGCCTCCATGTATCGAGACTAGTTTCCATTGTACCAATACAAACCCAGACTTGTTCTTTGTATTGATACTTGTCTCTTCTGTATCGATACACTGTATTGATACTTCTCAGCCTGTATCGATATAGAGCAATTTGTTCTAATTCTCGAGACCTAGTTCATTGTATCGATACAGAACCCATAAATGTTCTTTGTATTGATACTATTTCTTCTGTATCGATACTCACTGTTAATTTAGAACTCCCCATGCATGAATTATTCATTCGATCAAGCACTGTTCATCTCTTTCTCCTAACACCCTCTCTCTCACTTAACTTTTAAATCTTTAAAACTCATCACCATTACCCTTTTTCTCCCAATCGTTGATCCATAAACCAATTTTTTTCATCACACTTACCCAAAAACCATTTGAAAATCACTCACTATCATCCAAAACATCAATAATTCAAAACTCTCCATCACCCTAACCCTCACCACTTTTCTCTCTAAATCCATCATCTTTGTCCAAATTTCTTCCCCAAATTTGACTCTTTTTTCATTCCTAAACTTTTCCCCACTCCGTTAGTGCGATTGATTGCTGATTTACTCACTACATCACACTAATTGCAAACCAAACTTAGCACCCACCACCTGTTCGACTATTTTCCCTAACTAGCATTTTACCCACTTAACCTGTTCCCTCACCACCTGCTCGACAAAAGTCTTCAAACACAACCATGCCTCCCAAAACCAAACAAACAGCATATCGTCAAGGTCCTGTCACTCGTGTCTTCACCTCTTCCTCTCGTCAACCACCTCTGACCCAAAATCAGTCCTTCTTTGACTTATGTTTCTGTGATACATGGGCTTGTGAGTGTTCCACCACCATCTATGCTCAGATGCCCATCAAATAATGTCGGGTTATCGACTTTCCCTTTCTTTAATCCATTAATTATCCTTTCCTTTGGATTTTTGAAACTTTCGAATGGATGAAAATTCTTTCTCTAAATGTTCTAGTTCGCAAAAATCTTGTCCGTGCATTCTTTAGCAATGCCTCTCTCGTTATTGATGACCACGATAATGTCGTTGCTATTTGGTCATATCTTTTGGGAAAAATCTCCTCGTCAATTCGGCTTCTCTCACGTCTACCTTTAATTTTTTGAATAAAGGCATAATCCATAAAGGCTCGACTCCCGTCACCTTGGGCACTCCAAACAACAAAGCCAGGCTCCTTCCTCCGGGCAATCGCTTACTCCATCTTATCATCTCACATGTGCTCCATCCATATAAAACCAAACATACCTTGATTAGCGACGCGGACTATTGGTGGTTTTATATGATTCAAACCGACAATCGTCCAAACTTAACCTATTTCATATTCGCGAACCTTGTTTTTGCATTTATGGTTGTTATAGTCTTCTCTAGGCAATCCCTTGAGTTACTACTTCAACACCCAAGGTTTTGATCTTTTATGCGACCCCAGGATTTTGGTAACCACTTACTACTACATTGGTCGTAAATCCATAGGCCTTGTCAGGTATGAAATTCAAGGTGCCGACTTCATTTCCAAGGCTCATCGACAACCACCACTTGAGCAATCAGATGTTTCCACTCTCGATTATCATGATGATACAGAGCATATGAGCCTCCCACACTTCTAGCTCCCACGACCTCGTCTTCCGTGCCTATGGACATCCCCACTATGTACGCTTTTATTATGGGCCATTTTGATACATGAGAGGGATGATTCGACCATTGCTTTGACACCATTGATGCTCATCTTTCTACTCTTCAGCATAATCATCGGGCTTTAACGGAGCAATTCCATGCTTTTTCAACTATTTTTCCTCGTGCGCCTCTGTCTACTTCTCCACCCACCGATGATCCTCTGACCGATGATGTTTAGTCCAATTAGGCATGTTGGAACATCTTTATGATTTTTTGGGACATCGCTTATAGTTTTAACATATCATTTTAGGATATCTTTTATGTTTGTCGGACTTTATGGTTTTAGGATTCTCTGCTACTTTATGTTTTGCATTCTTTTGGACATCTTTGCTTGCTTTGTTAGATTTATCTTATCTTTAATGAATTCGTCTTTGTTTACTCTGATTGCATTTCCTACTTTGCTTTGCATTACTTATCTTTAAATTCTATTTTTATATAACAAAAAAAGGGAGAAATGCCATAAATTTGCAATGTCTTGCTACATATATGCCTTATTTTACTATATACGCTTTCCATGAAATTATTATGCACATTGATCATGATTATATTACCATGTTGGAACCAAAATAACATGTTCATATTGAACATTAGCTTGATTTTCTAATCTTGGGCAATATTAAAAACCAATTTACTCAAATTAAAACTTTTGAAAACCATTGTTTTATTGAAAGGGATTTATTTTTTGCTAATCTCAAAAACAAGGAAATTTATCTTAAGTTTTGTTATATCAAAAAGGGGGAGATTGTTAACTTTGATTTCAGTTTTGATATAAAAAATAACTTAAGCTAAATTAATATTCAACTTAGTACTTGTGTTTAAATTGAAAAGCATTTTGAAAAGTACTAAATTTGTAATTTGTCAAAAAATATAAAAATGTATATTTATACTTAGAATAATTTTTTAGATTTGTTTGAGTCAATAAAAATCATTTTACAAACATTTTTGAAGGTTAGTATCGATACAAAGAACAAATGTATCGATAGTATGGTTAAAAACCCTCAAATATATCGATACAAGCGTGTATGTATCAGTACAGCCTGCTTAGTATCAATACTCAAAGTTTGGTTGAAACCCTTAAATGTATTGATACAAGTGTGTATGTATCGATACAGCCTGCTTAGTGTCGATACTCATCCCATGTGTATCGATACAAGGCTTGGCAGTAGCCAAGGTTTGGCTGAAACCCTCAAATGTATCGATACGATAGTGTCTGTATCGATATAGCTTACTTAGTATCAATACTCAGATCCCTGTATCGATACAACAAGATGTAACAGTCACTATTTTTACTTTTGTATCGATACTATTGGTATTGTATCGATACTATAGCGCAGGACTTAATGGAAACAAGCATTTATGAAGGCTACAACGACTCTCCAACCACCACATTAAATGCCTAACGTCAATAAATCAATTTTCAGCTATAAATGGAGGTTCCCAACAGCTAAAGAAATAAAAATACAAATTTCATTGAATCATTGAACAAAAAAGCTCAAAATGATCAAATTCTTTATTTCTACTTGTATCAAATTTATACTCTTCAAGCCTATTTGTATCTCATTCATCTTGTAATTAAATTTCAACAAACATCTACCTACTAGAGGTTCAATCTATTTGTAAAATACTTCATTCATATCACAAAAAGGGTTATGTGAAAGTGAGTGAAAATATTGGGGTAGAATTCTTAAAAGAATTGAAAGGTTCTATCTAAGCCTTAAAAGATAGTGGTGTAAGGTTATACCTTAGCCTTAAAGGTAACAATTTGTTTAGTGAATTATGGAAATCACCTTTGTAAGAAAGTACCGAGAAGAGAGGACGTAGGTGCCAAGTTAAAAAACCGAACCTCTATACATTGATTGTTTGTTTTTCCTATCCTTATCTTATTTTTAACTTTCAATTAACTACAAATTTATCACTATTTTTGTAGAACCAATCCACCCCCTCTTGGTTCAATCTTTCCTTTGAAGCTAACTTTTGTTATTCTTTATTTTTATGTTTGGGGATTGAGTTGTCAAGATGAATTGCTCACTTAACTTAACTTTAAATAGTTGTTACAAAATGACTATTTATTTTGGAGTCGCCACTATTTTATTTATTAGGTGAAATCAGTCATTTATCAGAGTTTTTGTTTTGAGGGTTATGAAACCCTTGAAACAAAACTGGAGGTCCACATTGATACCAGGGATCACGTAAAAAGGTCCAAGAGTTGGTTACAATCATGAGTAAAGGTTGACTCTCTCATGATGTTCAAAAATTGGCACCTTATTAATCATGTCTGTTTAAATTTTGATTTTTATTTGGTTTCAATATTTACTATTTAACTATAATTCTCATAATATTTTATTAAACAAATTCATTATTCTGAGAAAAGTCAGGCTTTATTATTTTTGGAAATCACAATATGATTCGTACCCTCCCTGAGAACTAAGAGGACATGAATTCTCTATCGTACCTCGTTAGAGCACCTATGGAATACAAAAGGTTTTTATTTTACAAAATTGAAAAATCTTATCTTTTTTTTAAAAAGGGTATCTTGTTATTAAAATAATCTATAAAACCCCTTGCATATTTTGATAAGAATTTCACGTATTAATTTAATTAAGAGATATTGCCTTAATTTAAAAAATACCTGATTTTATTAAAAATATTAACCCCAAGACCTAAAATCAGTCTAAGATATGAACATATTCCTAATATGTACATTGAACATGAAAGTATTCTAATATCCACATAGGACGTGGTTCTAATGCAAAATTATGAAAATACCCCTAAAGTATAACTTTGACGTAAAAGTATTCCGGCTATCTTAATGACTCAAAAATGTTAATAAAAGTGTGAACTTATCCTTAATATACATCTTTGGCCTAAAAGCATCCCGGTGCTAATCTAAGCCTCAGCTTGAAAGAAATTACCAAAATACCCTTAGGCTATACCTTCGGCATAAAAGTATCTCAGTACCTGAGCGGACACTAATACGATGATAAAATGATAAACCTATCCTAAATATGTACCTTTGGCATAAAAGCATCTTGGCTACTATTTAAGACTTGGTTTTAGGTAAAATTATCCTAATGCTCTTAGGGTATACCTTCGACATGAAAGTATTTAGTGCCCTAACGGACACTAAATAATCATGAAATGATAAATTTACCCTAGATAGAGAAACTAAAGTTCTAAAATTGGATTAAAATGAAAAAAATACAATTAAGCCCTTAAACTTTTAAAAATTTCATTTCATACCTATAGAAAACTGAGAAAATACGAAAAGTTTTGAAAATTTCTATACCCCTATGGAAGACCATAAGAATAATAGAAATATTTAAAAGTAACAAAAATGACCATTTTACGGCTAAATACTAACATTTGCCATTTAGTCCTTAAACTTTTCAAATTTTATATTTAATTCCCTACATGGAAAAAAACATCACAAAACATCACAAATAGATGAAAATACATATGAAAAACACAGCAAACATATCCACAATGATTAGGCTAAACACCTTGGCCTTGAAACAAAAATTTTTAATTTTTTGCAAACTAATACCTAAACTTTCTAAATTTGCATTTTGGCCCCTACATGGAAAAAAACACCATAAAACATTTCAATAAATCATCAAACCAGGTAAGAATTAACATAAAAATCACGGCAAAAATGTGTATGAAGTTTCAGTCAAGCATTTTTAGCTATAAAACACAATTTTTTTCCCATATTTTACAGTTTACTCTTTGAACTTTCTAAAATTACAAAATGACTGTGAAGTGTTAAAATCACCTAAAACATGTTTGCTAACACATAAATCATAGTTCTTATGGCTCATAAAACTCTCGACCAAAACAAGAAAATGGCCTAAAAAACTTTTACATATTTTGTAGTTTAGTCCCTACATTTACTAACATTATAAAATAATCTAAAAACCATGAAATCAAGACAAAATAAGCATAAAATCATCATCGTCAATTCTAATCAGATTCGGCCAAGGTGGAAAATATGAAATATAAGCATGCTTTAATATAAAAAATTCATGAAAATGCACATAAATAATAATTAATTAAACTTAAAATAAAAATAAAATCATAAAATAAATATGCTAGTATACTAATCAATATATTAAACACCAAAACACCATGAAAGGAACAATATAAGCATCAACATAAATACAAAAAAATCAAAATCACAACAATAAAAATAATATTCCATTAAAAAAAGAAAGATTTAACTAGAACAAAAATAAAATAGCAAGAAATACAAAAATTTCTAAGTCATCATGTTTAGCCTTTCAGTAAGGGTGAAAATCCATGAGCCTTAACATGATTTTGGCTTATGAATGAGAATGGAAATAGATCAAAATGAAGAAGACTAAAGAAATCTAAGAAAACAATTGTTTATCCCTTGAAAAAAAAGCTTGAAAACTAAGTAAAATATATGTTTTTTATAGTGTTTTTTTACAAAAGCCCCTAATTGAATGAAAGTATCCCTATTTATAGGGATTAAGGTCAACCAAGGCATGAAAGAAATGCCTTGGCCGAATGGTTCCTGAATCATTCCATTTCTTTTTTATGTATTTTTTTGGTGTAATAATTATTTGTAATTTTGATTTGATTTAAATACAACTTGATTTGATTTAAATTTATTATTTTTGTCTTCTTATGGGTGATTTCATGCATAACATCATTGATTGCTAGGGCTTTTTGTATGATATTTATATTAATATGTAAAATTATACCATAAAAATTAATTACAATGACTAAATTGTAAACAAGTAAGAATTATGTGTTTAAAATAAAATTTCATATGATCAATTTAATTTCTTCTTATAATAAACACATTTTTTCTGTATATGAAAAAAACATTAAAAATAGTAAAAAAAAAACCTTATTGGGATGTTCTATGTGAAAAGAATGCAAAACTCAAAAAAATAAATTAAAATTTTTAAAATTGATTTAATATGATTTAAACAATAATATTTGTAGAATTTTAAAATTACAAACTTAGGAAAAATTTTTTAATAAAATTTACGGAGTAAAAAACTTCGTGTCTTGGAAATGAGAAAAATTCTAAAAAAATTGTAAAACACATAAAATAAAATGAATTTCTCAAAACTAATTGAATATGAATTAAATAATAATATTTAAAAATTTTAAAAATCATAAACTTAAAAAATGTTTAAAAAAATTTATAGAGTAAAAAACTTTATGTTTTAGAAACAAGAAAAATCCTAAAATTTATAACAAATAAATAAATTTTGAAAAATTGATTTAATTGTGGTCAAATGTGAATATTTAAAGAATTTTGAAATTTAGAACTCAAAAAAAGTTTAGTAAAAATTTTACAGATAAACGAAAGTTCATATTTTAAAATTGAGAAAATTTCAAATAATTCTTTGAAACTTAAATAAAAGGAATTAAATAAAGCATATTATCTAAAATATTAATTTACAAAATAGTAAAGATGAAAATCCAAAATCCGAAAGAAGTTTTTACCCAAAAAAATTTCACAAGTATGACCTTGCAATACCGTGAAAATTTCAAAATTGATTGCTAAAATGGACAACTTAACACCTTGTGGTATAAAATATCAATATGAATTTTTCTTGAATACTTTTGATTTTTCAGAGTGAGTATCAGCATAAATACCATATATGTATCGATAAAAATATATGACAATCAATTTTTCAAATTTTACAATAAATTCTCAAAAATTCTTAAAAATGAGAAATTTGACCATAATATCACCTACGGAAATAGACTTCCAAAATTTGACAAAGAAATAAAATATTTTTTCTCTTAAATATTCACCTGTATATCCAAAATTAAAGATTAAATTATGATTTTTCTTGTCACATGAACTTACGGCCATTTAAATATGACTAAAAAGGTCTTTAAAATGTTTGCTTCATCAAAAAAATTTTTTTCCCAATGAGGGTGGCCATAAGTTCTCAATCTCGGATATTCAAGATTATTCGAAAAGGGACCCAGATGAAATTAAGTGTATACAGTTGCCTTTATTTGACCATTGTTGAAAATTAGGCATAGGACAAAAACCAAATAGACATAATTTCTTTTGAGTCAAATGTAAAAGATAAAAGGTTGATCGAGACAAAACGTACGGTTAACGAAGAGAGATATTAACCAGGACAAAACCTACAAGTCAACAAAAAGGAAAATTAATTGGGATGAAACCATATAAGTCAATAAAAAGAAAAGGGTTGACCAGGATGAAACCATATAAGTCAACAAATGAAAGGTATTAATCGGGACAAAACCACACAAGTCAACAAATAAAGGGGTTGACAGGATGAAACCATATAAGTCAATGAATAAAAAGGGTTGACTAGGACAAAACCATATGAGTCAACAAATGAAAAGGTTGACCGAGACGAAACCATATGAGTCAACAAATAAAAGGGTTTACCAGGATGAAACCATATAAGTCAACAAATGAGAGGGGTTGACCAAGATGAAAACATACGAGTCAATAAATAAAAAAAGTTGTCCAAGACAAAACCATACAGGTTGTCTACGACAAAATCATACAAGTTAACAAATTAAAGGAGTAGAACAAGATAAAACCATACAAGTCAATGAATAAAGTGGTTGATTGGGATGAAACCATATAAGTCAATAAATGAAAAAGGTTTATCAGGATGAAACCATATGAATCAATAAATGAAAGTAGTTAACCAAAATAAAACCATATAAGTCAACGAATAAAAGGGGTTGACCAGGACGAAAACTTAGGAGTCAATAAATGAAAAAAGTTGACCAGGATGAACCACATAAATCAAAAAATAAAAAAGGTTGAATGGGATGAAACCATACAAGTCAACAAATGAAAAGGTTTGACCAGGATAAAGCCATACTAGTCAACAAATGAAAGGGGTTGACCCAGACGAAACCATATGAGTCAATAAATTAAAGGAGTTAATCAAGACGAAACCATATGGTTGAATGAAAAAAGGTATTGACTAGAATAAAACCATACAAGTCAACAAATAAAAGGAGTTGTGGATAACATTTGATGCTCAGTCAAATTAAAAGGAAAAGGGACTTACCTTTTGATTTTGAGATAATAAGCATGATTGTTGTTCTCTTTCAGCATCGCGCTTAACTCTTCTTGCAAATTATTGGATGTAAAGGCATGTAGAATGTATATGATGAATTCCCATGATTCCTTTGCACTGCATATAAATTTGATCATTATTCATTATTTTTGATCCAGCTTATTTTGGAATTTGAAGGTATTTTCAAAAACTGTTATAAAATCATCTTTCTTTTTGGCCAAAAAAGTTAGTACCTAAACTTCAATTCGACGATATCCTCAGAAGATTGTATGGGCAAACGAACCTACTCATATACTCAGGGTGGAAGGCATTTTCAAAAACTGTTGTGAATATTATTTTCTTTGGGTAAAGAAAGTAAGGCTAATGAAGTCTAAGTCCAGAGCTCCCTATGATTGGGTAAGGCAAATATGGCTGATGATGTTTGTATTTAAAGCTCCTTGTGATGAACTTATTCTTTGACGATATCCTTTAATCACAACTTCCAAATTCCTTTTTTTTTGACGATAGTCAACTGCATTATCAATTGATTTTAATCTTTCCTAGAGTATCTAAAGAATTAAAATAGTAACTAAGATTGCTATAATGTTTAACCTCAATCCAAGTAACGCAAAAAAAAATCTTTTTATCATTCATTTCTAAAATATCAATCACCATTTATTAGAAATATATACACATGACAAAGGTGTGACAAAGGTACAAATAAAAATGACAACGTACAAATAGGGTGTCACAAAGGTATAAAGGAAATGACAAAGGTATGAATAAAGATATGTGTTTATATTCCAATAGAGGGAATGAATACAGTATTATTTTTTAATAAGAATATGTACAACTTGTAGAACAAAATTGGGTACAATTGAGATGGTGGGAATCTCTCATTCAATTCTTCAAAAGCCTTTCTTGAATGGAACATTGCTCTTACGTGGGCTGATCTCTTGAAGACATCTTTGAATGCACAGTGCCTTTCTTTTTTGTCTTGAGTATGCAACAGATTTCATCTCATGCATCGTTTTACCCAAGCTACCTTTTTTGAGTTTTTAACTCGAGGTTTCTCCCTTTCAACACTTTTATTTTTTTCTCTCTTTTCTTTTTTTTTTAAGAAATTACCTTTTAGGCATAATACTTCATTACATTATCAGCATTGACAGGATTAGGTAAAGTGTGCCCATCCATTTTTGCTAGAATTAATGCCCTATCGAAAAATGCTTTTTGAACCATATAGGGTCTTTCTTAATTTAGAGCCCATTTACCGTGTTGATCTTTTTGGCCAAAAAGGATTTTCTTTAATGCTAACTACCCTTCATGAAATTGCCTTGTCATTCTCTTGTGATACACTCATCCATGCTAGATCACTCGTAACCTTTTTTCTTTAATAAAATTTAAACTGTTCATTGTGATCTTGGACCCACTCAACTTCTTCCAATTTGGTCTCCATCAATACTTGAAGTAAGGGAATTTTAACCTCAATTGGTAAAACAACTTCTGTGCCATATACCAACGAGTAAGATATTGCCACGGCATAGGTTTAAAATGAAGTTAGATAAGCTAAAAGGGCAAATGAGAGTTTTTCATGCCAATCCTTATAGGTCTCCACCATTTTTTCCATAATTCTCTTGATATTTTTATTAGTAGCTTCTACTATTTCATTCATCATTATGATCCATTTGGGTATTCCAAATTGAGAAATGATATCAGTTTTTAGGAATTTTATCACCATCGACCTTTTTACATTTGTATAAAAAGCAACATTAACCCATTTGGTGAAATAATCTATAGCCATCAAAATGAAACGATGATGGTTTGAAGCTATAGAAGAAATTGATCCGATCACATCCATTCCTCATATTGAGAAGGGCCATGAAGCAATTATAACATGTAGTAGTGAAGGAAGTACATGGATTTTATTTGCATAAACTTGGCACTTATGACATTTTGTGCATACTTGACAGAATCACCCTTCATGGTCATCCAAAAGTAGCCCAATCTCATGATTTGTCTAGCCATATTATGCCCATTAGCATGGAGTTCATAGATCCCCTTATGGACTTTTTTTTAATATCTTTCATGCTTCAGGAGCATCCACGTATCTTAGCTATGTTTGATCATAATTTTTCTTGTAAAGAATCTTACCATTAAGGACGAAGCTCATTGCTAACCTTTTTAATGTCTTTTTGTCATTTTTAGAGACATTATCCAAGTATTCTCAATCTTTGAGGTATCTTTTGATATCATAATACCATGGCCAGCCATTCGATTCAGCTTTAACATTCTGACAAGGTACAAGAGACTCGTACAAGCTTATCTAGATTGATATTACATTTTTTTTCTTATTCATCTTAACAGTGAGACTAAGGTAGTGATAGCATCAGCCATTTGGTTCCCATCTTGAGGCAAATTAATGAAATCTACCTTCTTGGACTTTTGTAATAATTTAAAAATCAATTTTTTATATTGTGCTAACCTTGAATCTCGAGTTTCCTATTCTCTATGCAATTGATAAATCACCGTCGCTGAATCCCTTTAGACCTTCAACACTTGAACATTTTTCTCAATGGCTGCATGAAGTCCCCTAACTCACACTTCATATTTTGCCACATTATTTATGCAATCAAAATATAACTTGGTGGTAAAAGAATAATAATTTTCTTGTGGGGTATGAAAATTGCTCCAATTCCATGACCTAGAGCATTTAAAGCCCCATCAAAGTATGTTTTCCATTTTAGTTTCTCTGTTTGATCACCTTCATCTTTAACAAAAACATTCAACAAATTTTCATCAAGAAAATCAAAATCTGATGGTTGATAATCATTAAAAGCTAGGTTTGCTAAGAATTCAGCAATGGCACTTCTTTTAATACCTTTTGGCCTCACATAAACTATATCATATTCTGATAATAAGCCTTGCCATCTTGCTATTCTTTCAGACAATGCTGGAGTTTCAAAAAGATACTTGATCGGATCTATTTTTATGATCAACCAAGTAGTATGATATAGCATATATTACTTAAGCCTTTTTGTATTCCAAACTAAGGCACAACATATTTTCTCTATTTGAGAATAGTTTACCTCATATTCTAGAAACTTTTTATTGAGGAAATAAATTGCCTTTTCTTTCTTACCAGTCTCATTATGTTGCCCTAGCACACATCCCATTGATCGCTCAAACATTGAAAGGGACAATATAAGGGAATTTAGGACTAATGGTATGAGGATTTAAGGATTTGCCAAATATTGTTTCATCTTATTGAATGCCATTTGGAAATCTTCATCCCATATTTTGGGTTATATTTTCAAAAAAACCAAAAAATTGGATCACATTTGTCTGTGAGTTAGGAAATAAAATGGGCAACATAATTCAATCTCCTGAGGAAACTTCTTATTTCTTTTTTCGTGCATGGAAAGGGTAGATTCTAAATGGCTCTAATCTTATCAGGATCAACTTCAATCCCCCTTTTCATTTACAATGAAACCTAACAACTTCCTTAATTTTGCATTAAAAATACATTTTACCGGGTTCAACTTTAGCTTGTATTTTCTTAGCTTTCAAACAATTTTCGTAAATTTATGACATGTCTTCCTTTTTTGGGGGACTTGGCAACCATGTTATCCACATATACTTTAATTTCTTTGTGCATCATCTTACGAAATAAAGTAACCATTTCCCTATGGTAAGTTGCCCCAGTATTCTTCAGCCTGACTAACATAACTTTATAATAAAAAGTGCCCCAAATGGTGACAAACATGGTCTTTTCCATGTCTTCGAGTGCAATTTTAATCTGATTACAACCCAAAAATCTGTCCATGAAAAAAAAATATAATTCTTTGTAGTGTTATCAACCAATGTGTCAATATGAGGAAGAGGGAAATTATCCTCTAGGCTTGCTCAATTCAAATCTCAATAGTTTACACACATTTTAACGAAACTAGGACAATGTTAGCAACCTATTTTGGATATTTTGCCATATCAAGAAATCTAGCATCAAATTGTTTCTTCAC
>JBBYHM010000015.1:5424639-5482658 GCA_038381775.1 Adansonia rubrostipa
TCAAAAAATCAAAATCCTAAACTATAAGGCCATGAATACATGCAAATTAGGCTTCAAGCTTTATTTTTCACCTTTTCTAACCTCAAGACAATGTAGAAAAGTAATAAATCTTGGCAATGCATCTAATTCATCTTGAGCAGCCTCTTTTGCTTGCATTTTCATGATTAATCCTTGCAAAGCTTGCTCATGCATTTAGTTTCTGCCCTAGTCATTGGACCTCTAATTTCTCATAAAATATCAGAAGAATAGTTGGAAATAGTTGTTTATGTAAGTTGATCTCCATCATTCTCTTCCTCCTTGAAAGGATTCATCTTCGAATCACCTGTATCACACAAAGATAAATCAGCAACAATAAAGGTAGTACTCACATTACTATTAGCTGTTTGGTAAATCTAGCTTGTAGGCATTATCATTCATCCTTTCTAACACTTGAACAGGTCCAACTCCTCTAGGGTGTGACTTAGATTTCCTTTGAATGAGAAACCTCTCCTTACGCAAATGAACCCAAAGCCATTCTCCAAGTTTAAAAATGACCTTAATACACCCCTTATTTGCTTGCCTTGCATATTGCTCGTTCTTCTTGTCTATGTTAGCTCGAACCTTGGCATGCAAATCCCTAACAAAAGATGCCTTATTCTTACCATCCAAATTAGCATGTTCATTAATAGGCAAAGGTGAGATATCCAAAAGAGTTAAAGGATTAAAGCCATTCACAACTTCAAAAAGAGAATAAGAAGTAGTAGAATGAGCAGTCCTATTGTATGCAAACTCAATATGTGGCAAACATCTTTCCCATTATTTTAAGTGTCTACAGCTGCCCCCTTTAGCTATTACTAAAAATTAGGAATAGGGCAAAGACTAAATAGATATGATTTCATCTAGGCTGTAAAGTTTTTGGAAAATAACTAAACTAAAAATGTACATTAAACCAAATGAGAAACTTTTGGTTGAGATAGTGACTAAAGCGAGATCTAAATCTAAAGAGTTAACTAGGATAAAACTATAATAGTCAATGAAAGTGACTTAGGTGAAACCAGTCAGGATAAAACCATGGCAACCAAAACCTTTCTTCAATGGGTTGACTAGGGCAAAACCATGCTAGTCAACTTAAGTGACCGAGGCATAACCTAAATCTAATGGGTTAACTAGGATGAAACCATACTAGTCAACTTAGTTATGACTAAGGCAAAACCTAAGCCTAAAAGGGTTAACCAGGGTAGAACCATGATAGTCAACTAAAGATGACCAAGTTGAAACCTAAGTTTGATGAGTTGACTACTGTAAAACCATGATAGTCAACTGAGGTGACCTTGATGAAACCTAAGTAGAATGGGTTAAACAAGGCAGAACCATGATAATCAACTAAAGGGTGACCAAGGCAAAACCTAAGTCTGATGGGTTGACCAAGGTGAAAGCTAAATAAAAAAGGGTTGACCAGGGCAACACCTAAGTCAAAAAGGGTTGCTAGGTTGAAACCATAAGAGTCATCAGAAATAATAATGTCTAGTATTCAAAATATTTAAAAAAATTTGAAATTTACCTTTTGATCTTAAAAGAATTGGCACATGCAGTGGCTTTTCCAATATCATGCTTAACTTTGATCTGCAAATTATTAAATGCAAATAAAAATGCATGAAAAATGCATATGACGCCTTTTCATAAGTTTATTTTTTGATTTATAGGTTTGATCATGAATAGCTTTAATTCAATCTAAATTTAAAGTTGAAGGTAGTCTTAGAAAATGTTATAACTATTCTTCTTTCATATTTTGTAAGGTGATCCTATGCCCCTTCTTGGAGTTGAAGGCATCTCCATAAAATGTTATGAATATTCCCTTATTTTCTAGCAAGGGGAACTTATGCTTGAACTTGAAATTGAAGGCATCTTCGAAAAATGTTATGCATCTTCCTTTTTTCTTCTAGCAAAAGGAGTCCATGCCTGAACTTGAAATTAAAGGCATTTTTAGAAAATGTTAACTACAAAATGAGCCTACTCTTGTATTTGGAGTCAAAGGCATCTTTAGAAAACGCTATAACATTCTTTTTTCTTTTAATGAGGAAAAAATGTGCATATCTTTAATTTTTCTTCAAGGAAAATCATCTAATTGTTTTTTCCCTCATAGGGATATTCTTTAACCATGTATCCTAAATATTTGAAAATGTTATCTAGCCACCCATCCTTTCTAGAATGTCCAAAAGATTTGAGATATTAACTAAGGTCCCTATAATGTTTTGACCCCATTCCTAAGTAATGTAAGGAAATCTCTTTGTCATCCTTTTTCTTTTCCATTTTCTTAAATGATTTATCATCATTTAATAGAAATGTTAACATGGTTAAAAGATAATCTGACAAAGTTATGGATGAAAGTATGTGTTTTTATTTCAATAAGGAAAAAGATACAATATGGGAAGAAGATACAATATTGGCTTTTCAACAAAAATAATAGTAAGGGTGAGGTATAGAAGAAATTTGGATATTACTCAAACAAACAGAACCTTTTAATCAATTTTTTAAAGACCTCTCCTGAGAGGGATATTTGCTCTTATGAAAATCCATCTCTAAAGAATGCTTTTAACCATACCATGCTTTCAATTTCTGCCTTAACTTTTTGACAAATTTTGCTTTGTTAATTTCTTTCCCAAATGATTGTGCTACTCTTTTCAAGTTTTCAAGTTGAAGCCTTCCCCTTATATCACCTTTGTTTAGATACCCTTTTTGGGTTTTCATCTGAATTTTTTTCCTTTTTTTTTTCATTTTTTGTTTTTTCATATGATAATGTTGCCTTCTAAGCATAATATTTCTTTACATTGTCAGAATTGGGTAAAATGTCCACATCCATTTCTGCCAAAATCAATGCTCATTCAGAAAATGCTTTTCTAAACCACATAAGGCCCTTCTTAATATGGTGCCCATTTGCACCGTGGAATTTTTTTTAGTGTGAAGGATTTTTTTTAGTACCAATTTCCTCTCATGGAATTTATTAGGGTAGAGTTTCTTGTTATGGGCCCTCATTATTCTTTTCTAGCATATTCACCATGTTGAATAGCTTTCAACCTCTTGTCTTTAATGAAATTTAACTATTTATATCGATCATAAAACCATTCAACTTCTTTCAGTTTGTTCTCCATCTAGACCTGGAGTAAAGGGATTTCAACTTCAATTAGCAAGACAATCTCTGTGCCATAGACTAATGGAAAAGGTGTTACCTCAGTTGAAGTTTGGATTAAAGTTTGATAAGCGAGGAGAGCGAATGAGATCTTTTCATGCCTATCCTTATAAATCTCTAACATCTTTGCCACAATCTTTTTAGTATTTTTATTGACTACTTTTACTGCTTCATTCATCATTGGATGGTATGTCACTAATTATGATGTGAGATTTTAAGTTAGGTACACACCTCTGTCATCAGTTTATTATTCAAATAAGGGGTGTTATCTTTTTAATTCTTTTGGGGATCTTGAATTGACAAATAATGTTAGACTTTAGGAATTTTATCACTATTGATCTTGTTACATTTATATAGAAGGCTGCTTCAACCTATTTAATGAAGAAATCTATAGCTTCCAAGATGAAACGATGATGGTTTAAAGCTATAAAAGTAATTGGCCCAATAACATTTATGCCCCATATGAAGAGCAGCCATGGCACGATTATGACATGCAATGACGAAGGTGGTATATGGATCTTCTCAGCATAGACTTGGCATTTATGGCATTTTCAGGCACACTTGATACAATTACCCTCCATGGTCATCCAATAATAGCCTAATCTCATAATTTACCTTCTTATTTTGTGTCCATTAGCATGGATTCCACAAACCCCTTTATGTACTTCTTCTAAGATTCTTTGTGCTTTAGAAGCATCCACTCATATTAACAATTTCTGATCATAACCTCTTTTATAGAGAATTTCACCATCTAGAATGAAGCTTATTGCTAACCTTCTTAACATCCTTTTATCATTTTCAGAGGCATTATCCAAGTACAGATAATCCTTGAGATATCTTTTGATGTCATAATACCATGGAAAACTATCTATTTCTACTTTGATATTTTGACAATGTGTAAGATATTTATATATGTTCATCTGAATTAGGATTACTTTATGTCCCTTATTTACTTTGAACATCGAGGCGAAGGTGGCTAAGGCATCTGCCATTTGTTTATCATATTGAAAAAAATGGATTAATTCAACTTTTTAAAACTCTTTTAGCAATTCTAGAATAACTTTTTATATTGCAGCAGCCTTGAATCTCGAGTTTCCTATTCAACACATAGTTTTTAGATTACTAAGGTTGAATCCCTATAAACTTTCAATGATCAAGCTTTCTTGAGTCCCATGATGTATGTCTCATGTTCTGCCATATTATTCATGTAATCAAAACCTAATTTGGCAGTGAAGGGATAATATTCTCCTTCTGTGGCTATCAAGATTGCCCTAATTCCCTAATCTAAGCATTGGAAGCCCCATCAAACATCTACCATACTGATTCCTTAGCTTGTTCTACTTCTTCTTCAATAAAAATATTCATCAAATTCTCATTAAGGAAATCAAAATCTAAAAGCTAACAATCATCAAATGCGCGACTTGCAAAAATTTGGTAGTAACACTTCCTTTTATAGCTTTTTGGCTCACGTATGCTACATCATATTTCGATAACAAGACCTGCCACCTAGCTATTCATCTTGATAATGCTAGTGCTTCGAAAAGGTATTTGATAAGATTCATTTTGATGATCAACCACATCGTATGATACATCATATACTGTTTAAGCCTTTTGATGGTCTAAACTAGGGTATAACTATCTTTTCTTTTTGGGAATAATTTAACTCATATTCAAGAAACTTTTTACTGAGGTAATAAATGGCTTTTTTTCTTCCCAATTTTATCACATTGCTCTAACATGTATCCATTGACCTCTCGAATATCATGGGGTACAATATGAGGGGTTGCCTTGGAGTTGGTGGTTTAAGAATGAGTGAATTTGATAAATAATGTTTCACTTTTTTGAATACCATTTGGCAATATTCATCCCATTCAGCCAATTATGTTTTCAGAAAAGCCAAAAATTAGATCATATTTATTGTGAAATAAAACATGCAATGTAATTCAATCTCTCAGGGACACTTTTTACTTCTTTTTATGTGTGAAGAGGAGGCAACTCCTGAATGGCTCTAATCTTGTCAAGATCAACCTCAATCCCTTTTCACTTACAATAAAGCCTAATAACTTCACTGATATGCACTAAAAGTACATTTTGCTAGACTCAACTTTAGTTGATACTTTCTTAGCCTTTTAAATAATTTTCACAAATTTGTGAAATTTCTCTTCTCTTAAGGTACTTGGCAATCATGTTATCGATATATACTTTGATTTCTCTATGCATCATATTATGGAAAAGAGTAACCATTCCCTCTGATAGGTTGCCCCAATATTATCAGATTGCCCCAATATTTTTCAATCCAAACAACATCACTTTATAACAAAAGGTTCCTTACATTGTACAAATGTGATATTTACTATGTCTTCTAATGCCATTTTGATTGAGTTATACCTCAAAAATCCATCCATGAAAAGAAAAAATTATCCTTTAGATTTGCTCAATTTAAATCCCAATAATCTATACACATTCTGACCTTTCCATCTTTCTTAAAAATTTGGGTGATGTTCGTAACCCATTTTGGGTATTTTGGCACCTCAAGAAATCTGACTTTAAATTGTTTTTTACCTCTTTTTTAATTTTTAGAAGCATTTTTGATTTCATCTTTCTTAACTTTTATTGAATCGGTCTGCATCCTAGTTTCAGAGGTAATTTATGGACCACAATCTTTATATCTAAGCCGGCATGTCTTGGTAGGACCATGCAAAGACATCTCAAAATTCCTGAAGCAAACTTTTCAATTCTTTTCTAGTAGCAGGCATGAAAGCAGTCTCTACTCTGATCTCCTTTTTATCATCCTTATTATCCCTTAAGTTTATCACCTCTGCAGGCTCTTCATAGGGCATTATTTGTTTATTCTCCTGCTCAATTATTTTCAACAAATCAAGAGGCAAAGAATAATCATTGGCATCTTCTTTGAAATCAACCTCATTTAAGCAAACAACCCTTTCAAAGTCAACTCTGAATACTAAATGAAATCATCCTTTTATCTTCGATCGGGAGATCTGTAAAAGTAAACAAAACAAGAATGAGCAAATGAAAATATAGGATGATTCATATATGTGTATGTAAAAGGAAAAAAGAATATTGGTATGAAAGAAATTGAATATACACAAAAAGGTAAATGCATTTCATTTCTAAAAATAATGATATAACATTTTAAGTTCTTTACAAAAAGTATCCTTAGATGTCAAAGTAAGTTCCTGGAATTACTTTGGAATTGATCTAAACACTATAGTTTGTTAGTACTAGTCCAATTCCTCTACACATATCCATGAGGATAAGGGCAGATTCAATGGTTATCATTTTACTTCTTGTTATCTTCCCTGTGGCCACCTGACACTTCTTAAAGGCCTTATTGATTGCCAATATGATATCTTTGGTCTCTTTTCCTTCAAATTCTAGATTTATAACCCATTCGTAATAGAAGATTTTTTTAATAGGGGTAAAGGGCTAACTTTTGGTTTAACTCTTGCTCAACGTCCTTGGTTAACTTTTTTTTTCGAGTTTTATTATTGAATTTCTTTTTCTGGCTCCATTATAATTGAAACCTAGTTTATATTTATCTTTTTTGCCAATTATGTTGATAGATTAGCTTATCTTTTTTATATTTTCTAAAGCCTTTTTCAGCTTGGGTTTCTTTTTCAACCATAAGCTTGAGGCCCCATATGAGTACTCTTTGAAAGCCTTGGTATAAGGTTAAAGATCCTTCCACAACAAAGGCAGCATTAACAATTTCAAAGGCTCTTAAAGAACATTCTTCAACTTTGGTATCTATTTCAACATAAGAGGCTTCAGTAGAAGTCATGGCTACAATATCCTCTTCCTCAAATATGCTAACCATTTTTTCATCACTTATAAATTTGACTTTTTGATGAAGTAATGATGGCACAGTATCGACAGAATATATCTATGGTTATCTCAATAAACAATTATATGATGGGATGATATCCAAGATATGAAACTCTATTTTGAACGGACATGGATTGATGTTTAAAATAATTGAAATGGTTCCTTTAATTTCCTTTTGTTTCATCAAATGCCTTAACAAATTTATTTTTATGTTTAATCTAGCTGGCATTAACTACCAAGTGGGATAGAGTAATTAACGATATCACATTAAGAGCTAACCCATTATCGATAAAAACTTTAGGCAATATGGTGCCATTGCAATTTATTGTTATGTGAAGGGCTTTTGTGGAAGCAATCCCTCTTAAAGGGATTTCATCATCACTAAATAAAATGAAATTGTCAGCAATAACATTATTTATCAAACGATCAAGTTTGTTTATAGATATAACTTAAAGAACATACACCTAGTTAAGAATTTTTAACAAAGCATTTCAATACGACTCTAAATTGAGTAGTAAAGCTAGTAGAGAGATTTTGGTGGGTTATTGTTTCAACTGCTCCATAATGCTACGCTCAATTGTGCTTTATAAATTTGAGAAATTTGATCGCTTCTTTCTCTCTCAAGTGTTTTTAGACTTTAACTAGGACATCTTTAGTAACTATAGATTTTTTTTTTTACATTTATCCTTTTGATTTTGCTTTGGCTCCAGCATCGCAGTTTCAATGACATAATGCCAACCATTTTATGTTACATGGCTAACCCTGGTTATGTCAACGATAGCTAGTTGGCTTATAGTAGCTTCTAATGTTATTACTCCACCATCATACTTTCATGGCACTTGTTTATTATCCTTGTATGGAAAAGGCATGGGCACTTTGATGATGAGTCTAAAGACACCTTTAGTTTTAGGAAAAAAAGCGTTTGGCTGACTATAGTAGATAATGAGAGGTCAACTGACACATAGGGCAATTATGATAGCATTTATCGATTATGTTGATTGATTTTTCTTAACCAATTCCCTCATAAAATTCAACTTCACCATTATCCATCATCATTTGGATAATGGCTAAAACTTCTAAACAATCTTGTAAAATGTGTCCTAAAGTCATGTGAAACTAGCAAAA
Source organism: Adansonia rubrostipa (assembly GCA_038381775.1). Classification (NCBI taxonomy): domain Eukaryota; kingdom Viridiplantae; phylum Streptophyta; class Magnoliopsida; order Malvales; family Malvaceae; genus Adansonia; species Adansonia rubrostipa. The sequence continues at coordinate 5,432,777 of JBBYHM010000015.1, forward strand.
GTTAGCAGCCTTATTTTTGTTTCAATCATTTCCCCCAATATAACTAGGTTAACGAAGTTCTTGGTTGTATTTCCTACCAACTTATCGTAATAGGGAGGGCGTAGAGTGTTTACAAACAACATGGTTATTTTTTCTCAGTTAATAGGGGTTAAACTTGAGAAGCCATGTCTCTCCATCTCTACGCATATTCTTTAAAAGATTTAGCAGCTTTTCCTTAATATTTTATAGAGTCAGCTTATCTGGCACCCATTTAGCCATGTGTTTGTACTGTTGCAAAAATGCATTTGCCAAATTAGTCTGACATTGAATTTGGGTATGTTCAGGTCATTATACCATTGAAGTGCTAATCCAGACAAGCTTTCCTAGAAAGCAATGCATAAAGAGCTTGTCATTTTGCGCATATCCAGCCACTTTGTGAATGAACATCTTAATGCGTGCTTCAGGAGTGCAGCAACCTTGTACTTTTCAAACTCAAGCATTTTGAATTTCAATGGAAATACCAAATTCTTTACCAAGCTAAGATCTTTAACATTGGTGTTACTATAGAGTTTGGCCCCTTTTTATTGCTTTAAGCCTTTATTCTGAAGCTGTAATTTATTTTCTCAATTTCTGGTTCAATTGGTTTATTGCCTTTTTATTTTTTTTTCTTTTTCATTTTGGTTAGGAACAGTCAACTCTTCTTGTGTAGTTGTGGTTCGAACATTTGCCCCTTGTGAAAGAGCATCAAGGTTAACATGGATGGCTAGTGGCACAGGCATGTTTTATGTATTTGCTGGTTGAGACATTTTATGCACTTGCCTGTATGTGTCTTGTATGTTAGCAGGTTATCTTTTGGCTTGCACTCCCCCAGATCCCTCAGCACAAGCATCCTATAAAATTTCTAGCCATTAGCTAGCCGGCTCTTTCACCATGAGTAACTCTATCAATCTTGTGATTTTTGCTTGGAATTTTTCTTTTCTTTTAATCATGACCTCTTGAGATTGATATTGACTTTCTTCCAATCTTTCTAGTCTTGCTAACTGGTCTTCAACCATTTTTTTTGCTCTGTATCTAGTATAGTACCGAGATGTGGGTGGTTGTTTGGTAGGTCTCTTTGAGATTACAATATTAAAACCTTTAAAAGAAATTTCCTAATTTCCTTGAGTTAAATTTTTATTTATGAATTAATGAAATTAATGAATGTATGAATATGTACGTATATATGTATGATATATGTATGCATAGTATAGATTCATGAATGCAATTGTAGGATTGTTGCTTTAGCAAAAGATTCTAGACTCATATATTTTCATTAACTTTATAAAAGATTACACATTGTTGATCATATGCGGATTACACCCAAGAAAGGTCTTAAGTTGTTTGTACTATTGCTAAGCCTATTCAAAAAATTCAAGTACAATAGGCCCATATTCTCCTACTAGATAAATTCACGCTTTCAAGCCATAGATCCTTTCCACCATTTTTATTGATTGGATGACAGCCAAGTAGATCTATTTCATGAGTTCAAATAGTTAAAAGCATGTTTTGATAATTAATCATGTTGATTAAATTGAATCCAAGTTTGTTTTCATGTATTTAATTATTAATTGATAAGATTTTGATGAGAATTGGTGATGTAGATAAGCATAATTTACTTAGAATCATTAGGCTAAGTTGAATTTGTGATTAGAATAGGTTTATGGATGATTAGATTAGAACTATAGGTTAGTATTCTATATGTTTGATAAAATGCATGTTAGGGTGTGTAAAAACCTTGTTTTTTTTTTTCAAATAAGGGCAAGTCTTGGTTCACTTAATCAATGGGTGAATCAAGGTTTGGTTGTGTTCAATAAGTTTTTAATGACCAACTTAGTGATATTATATAAAATGGCTTAATTTAGAGCCTACTAGGAGCAAATAAAATTTTTTAATGTTTAGTTGAGTCTAAACTTGGTGAGCCGTAATGTGAGTTGTTAGGTGATGTTTAGGTGAGTTAAATTATGATGTTTAGTGTCACTATATGTGTTGGTTATAGCACACAAGTGAGTGGCATTGGTGTGCCTCTCACTTGTTAAGAATAAATAATAATGAATAAAAACAATAAAAACAGAAACATTCGCATAACTCTGAAGCATATCACCAATGTTGAAAAACATAGTTCTAGGTCTTGACACTTAGAAGTCTTTTTTGTTTCCTCATGTAAAACATTCATAGAGTTTATTTGGTCTCGTTGCTAGATGTTCGAATATCCGAAAACATGTTTTAAAAATTTGACAAAAGGCTTCATGATCACAAGTTGTGTCAAAATGACTGTTGCCGTCTAGCATAATAGTCTCATAAAAAAGAAATATTTTGATTAGGTTATAAACCTTAGGATTTTTTGTTAGTATTTTTCCTGTAATCCTCATTGATTGGGCTACGTAACAAGCTTTTTAAACGTTAGATTTGGTAATTCACCGAATATAAAAAATCTCGAAACATTAGCTATTCACATGGCTCTGTTTTATCACCTGACCAATATTACAAACTATTTTTGATAAGGATTGTCATTTTTGTGTATTTTCTCAGATTTTTTTATAAACATAGAATGAATAAGCTTTCCAAGCATGTATGGCTCGTCCGGTGGGTATTCGATATGGATGGAGAAGAAAATTATAAGGCAGGATAGTCGGACATGTTATGCAATGTAGTAATGTCCAATTAAAAATTTTATGTGACAGTAAAATGATTTTTGGCATTTTTTGAATACTTTTAGATTGAAGTATAGTAAGTCAACATTCACAAAATTTGATTTGGTGATTTTATGTGAGAGGAATAATACAAAATAAATTTAGAAAGCTTGAAAGGTTAAATCTGTTTCCTATTTTGATTCTCTCTAAGTGTAGTGTCTACTTTCTAGGGCATTTGGATACCTCGGAATTGATTCCGAGAGTATAGGTCTAGGTGTGTTTTATAGAAGGTCCCTAGTAGCTCATATTAAAGCTTTCAAGTTGAATTAAACAAAAGTTGATTTTTAGTCTTGTTTCCAAAATTGTAATTTCTTTAATTTAGTTTAAGTTTACAATTGTTGTGATTTCTTGTAAATGAAGTCAAAATTGATAAAAAGTAATAAAAATGGAGTTAATTAATGAGTATTTTTGGAGTCAAATGTTTTTGTGAAAATTTTCCTTTATAATTGGCTCTTGCTCTGAACTAGTTTTAAATTCAAGCTATTCCTAGTAAAAGTTTCAGGATACAATTTTTGTTAGTGATATTTGTTTGATTTTGATGAATAAAAAGGGGATTATGATTAATCATATATGATTGAAATTGAGAAAAACAAATTCAGATACATGTGATTAGTTGGTACTAATTATTAGGTGTCATAAGGGGGATTGAGTTTTTACTTGTAGTGTAACCAACTCCAAAGCCTAATTTTATAGATTTTTGGTATACGCAGATCATAAAATCATTCCTTTAGAGTTTTTTAACTTTTTAATGAATGGTTTTAATAGGTATTCGATCATAGCTAACCAAAACAAATCGGTGACGACTTATTAACCTAGTGGCTTTCATATTTTGGTATGGGAGCTTCAGACGAGCGATTCATTCTGATTGACTGGGCCGTACAATAATTCGAAGTGTTATCTGCTCTAATCTGTTGAGGTTTTTTATCTTGATATATTATGGTAAGATGGTCTCACTAAGTGTGTTAGAAATTTATACGCACACAATTTTTGCAAAAAATAAGATAAATAAAAAAGTTATTTATCAAACACGAAAGTTGCAAACTCTAGAAGTTCTTTAAAAAAAAAATCCTTTAATTCTTTTCTTCATAGAAGTTTGATCCAAAGGTCTTGACAACTTGATCTAAAGCACGTGAAATTGATCTCCTTCTTTTAGATAGAACTAAGATCGAAAAGCAACTTTTTGAAAAATTTTGAAAAAAAATAATGTTCTTTAAAATTTCTTTAATTGAGCTTGCTTCTTAAGGCTTTAGAGAGACATTGGGTCTTCTATATCTTCTTACTCTCTCGGTGCTTGTAAAACTTAAAAACTTATATTGAATGATTTGGGGAACTCCTTATTTATAATACTACCCTACTAAGTGATATTAAATCTTAAAAAAAACAAACATTTTGTTTCATCTCTAAATTAATTTAATTTAGTTAAACATAAAAAAAATAAATCACGGATTATAGAATTTGATTGGAAGACCTATGAATCATTACAATTTGTTTAGCCAAAACATAAATTTATCTTTAAATTATTTATATTTATTTTGAAGATAAATTAGATGACTCATAAATGAACTCCGATTGGTTAGACTGCAAATCTTTGATTTCGTTTGATTAGGCCATGTGTACATATTTAATTAATAATAAATTAATTAATTATGATGTTATTGCATATGTTATTTTTAATTTCACATTGTTATGATCATTTTATTAATCGAGAATTTTTAATTAAATAATTAAAAAATTCAATGGACACATAATACTTTAAGATTGATTAAAAATTTTGCTGCATATTTTTTTATTGATTACAACATTACATGTTAATCTGAACTCATTATTATTACGTGGCATGCATTAGTCTAAAGAAAAAAATTTTAAATAAAAAACGATGAAAGTTGGTCATATAAAATTTTTTTATACCAGAAAGATAGTAAAGAAAGATTTACAAATTTTGATGTTTAAATTTTAAATTTATTTAATATTAATTAATTTTATAAATTAATTAAATTAAAATTCGAATTTTGCTTATAAAATTTTAATAGTCATATCTATTGTCATGTATCGAATTCTAATAAAACCAAAAGAAAAATAAATTAATTAAAACGGAGGCAGAAGATTGAAGTAGCAAATTTGAAGTTGCAAAGTAAACAAATTGAATCTTCAACCCTTTCCAGACCCTCCCTTTTTTCTTTTCTTGAGCTTTGTGCCCTTTTTGTTTATTTACGTCATCTCTTATGTTGCAGAGATCTACGTTTATAAAAGTAAATATATGTTTGCATTCACGTGATGCTAGGCATCCACGCCAAATTTTGTTTTTTTACACCTATATAATATTTATGTATTTATTTATATTAATAATAAAATTTTGATTAAGTTGTTATTAAATGTGAAGCGATATTTTTGATATTTCAAATAAATTTTTTATTTAAAATGTTTATAGATATTTTTTATTTTTATATTAAAAAATTTTAAAATTACATATATCTTTTGAAAATTACAGAATTCTTTTTTAAAAATAATTGTTTTGTTGAACAAAATTTAACGGTTTGGATTGCGGTAATTTTTTAGATTTTTTATTTAAATTTGACTGTAGTTCAACTTAGATTGTAAGTTTAAATTACTGTTAAAAAAATTAAAATATAAAAAAATAATTTTATATTAACATTTATATATTTTTATAATCATATTTAAATATTTTAATTAATTAAATAATTATTTAAATTAAATTAAATCAATTTAAATGATAAAAAATAATATTTGAATCGGTTTATTTTGAACCGAGTCGAACGGATTGGTCCCTCGTATCCACCCACATTTGTGCAAATTCTAGCAAATATATAAATCCAACTAGACTCGAAACTCTTGTCATCTCGCGCCCCTTGCTCCGTCCATCTCTCTCATTTTGGGAAGCGAGGGAGGCTACTAAAACATAAAAAGAGAAGGCAGCCCTAAAAGGCAGCATGGTAGACACACAGAAGAACAACATGGAAGAGAGTTTGATACCCCAATTAGAGAAAGAGGAGAAAAGTAATTGGTGGTTAACATGGGCTGCTTTCATTGAAGAAATAAAAAGAATGGGTTACCTTACAGGGCCTATGGTGGCTGTGACCTTATCACAGTACCTCTTGCAAGTTGTATCAACGATGATGGTGGGTCATCTAGGTGAACTCGCTCTCTCTAGCTTTGCCATTGCCATATCTCTCGCTGGGGTCACTGGCTTCAGTTTTCTTGTGAGTCATTTTGCATTTTGCTTCTAATTAATAAAGACTATTATTATATTACCATGCTGTTGTCCTCGTAATATTATCATGCTGTTGTCCTTGTCGTATTGATAGTGACGTTTTAAATTATCTTATTGTCCATTTCTCCGTCTCTACTCTATGTATGTTGCTCTTACTCATGGCCACCTATTTATTTACTCTCAAATTGCTTCTAACGTCTCATTTATGAAGCAGCTACCTTCCTACTGAAGTTCTTCACAATTTTCTACATCTACTAGTGTTTTGGGTGGCTACTCAAGACAAGAATTGAGTTTTAAGAAAATTTAGTGGGGAAGTGGGATTCTGACTCCACCTAACCATGGTCCATATGAAGTTAAATATGCGTCCATGTAATGTACCAATGAGTCTAGGTGCTATGAAAATTAATGTCGTTTCTGTTTTTTATTTGGATCCATTGCCTTCCAGCCACCCCCTTTCCCTCCATCTCCTTTTATTTTTTTATAAGCATTTACTTTGATTGTTTTGGACCTTTTGGACTTATATTAAGAAACTAGTGGATTGCAAAAATGCTGAGGAATGAATGCAACTGCAAGGTATGGAAAGCTTTCAAGAGAAATTATTTAAGAGAAAGAGTCATGACATGCTTTTGCTCTGGCTATTGTCTTTATTGTTCAGCCTCTTGGAGAGCAAGTTTCTGTATTGTCAAATGGCCTAATTAACCTATTAGACTTATGCAATGAACAAATGACCGACCTTTTCAAGTGACAAGTGCAGCCATCAGCTAAACTAAAGATTTGACTCTGGAGCTTAATTTAGAATACATTTTAATTGTTTCTTTTGCTTGATCTTGGTTATCAGTTATATATATATATATATATATATATATATATATATATTGTTGCAACAAGTTTAGTTTTGCCTACTAAATCTACAGTAGCTAGACACGAAGTTTTGGTTTAATTTCGAAAGAATTGTATATATATATTTGGAGAACAGACAGCAATTTGAGCTACATATTGACAAAAATAGTTGATTCTTGCGGTTCAACAAGAGAGTCATCAATTACTACTGGTTTAACAAAGAAAGGAAAGAAATCCAATAATTGAATGATTGGTTAACTGCTAAGTCCAGATCAGCTGATGAATTGAGTTTGGATGCAGTAAACGTCGCTACCAGCTGAACTTATATAATTTCAATCTGCTTAATTTTTTAATATCTAAGTGATTATCAGGTAGGAATGGCTTGCGCACTGGAAACTCTGTGTGGACAAGCTTATGGAGCTCAGCAATACCGAAAACTGGGAATCCATACCTACACTGCTATATACTGTTTGATCCTAGTATGCATCCCTCTGTCGCTTCTATGGATATACATGGGAAGGCTACTTGTTTTCGTTGGTCAAGATCCATTAATTTCACATGAAGCCGGCAAATTCATTCTATGGCTTATCCCAGCACTATTTGCCTATGCTACTTTTCAACCCCTTGTTCGGTACTTTCAAACACAAAGTTTGATCACTCCCATGCTCATATGCTCTTGTGCCAGTCTCTTACTCCATATACCTCTATGTTGGGCTTTGGTATTCAAGTCTGGATTGGAAAATATTGGAGGAGCATTAGCAATTAGCATATCAAACTGGTTAAATGTGATTTTCCTTGCACTATACATGTGGTACTCGCCCACCTGCACAAAAACTCGTGTCCCCATTACAATGGAATTATTCCAAGGAATTAGAGAGTTTTTTCGCTTTGCTATCCCTTCTGCAGTTATGGTTTGGTATGTTATCTCCCCTTTTCCTCACCTGATTATATATGCATCAGCTATTGATGATCCCTAATGTCTTCTATATTAAAAAAATTACAGCCTTGAATGGTGGTCATTTGAGCTACTTATCTTGCTGTCTGGGCTTTTACCAAATCCAGAGCTGGAAACATCCGTCCTGTCAGTCTGGTATGTTCTTTGATATTGTTTTGGATTGATGCATTTTGTTTTCCCCAAGCTTAATCGGATATTATGATATCAATTGCGTCATAGAATTCAAATAAACAACTATCTTATTCCTTTGTGCATAATAATGTAATTATTCTACTAATATTTTTTTTTTTTCAAATTTTCCAAGCAGTCTCAACACCATTTCAACACTTTATGCCATACCATATGGACTTGGTGCTGCAGCAAGGTCTGCCCTGATATGCATGCACATATGTATTTTGTAAATATTTACTCATTAAAATTACAAGTGTTTCAAGCGAAACTAATTTAACTAAGAATAATTTTTATTTGTGTGTGTGTGTATATATATATACAGTACTAGAGTCTCAAATGAACTAGGGGCAGGGAAACCCCAAGCAGCGCGTGTAGCGGTGTATACTGCAATGGTTCTTACGGTTTTGGAGACCCTTGTAGTTAGTGGAACCCTCTTCGCATGCCGACATGTTTTTGGTTATGTTTATAGCAACGAGAAGGAAGTGGTGGATTATGTGACAACAATGGCTCCCTTAATTTGTGTGTCTGTTATTCTTGACAGCTTACAGGGGGTTTTTTCAGGTTAAACTTTAGTGAATAATTAATGTGTTTTGAAGAGATGAATATTATACTGTAGTGTAGTGTTACAAAAGGTTACATAATTGGCTCAGGTATTTCAAGGGGATGTGGATGGCAGCATATAGGAGCTTATGTCAACCTGGGAGCATTTTATCTTGTTGGAATCCCTGTAGCTGCCACTCTTAGTTTCTGGTTACAGTTGAGAGGGATAGGCCTGTGGATTGGTATACAGTCCGGGTCTTTTACCCAAACAGTTTTGCTTGCAATTGTTACAATTTGCATCAATTGGGAAAAACAGGTCTGTAATATTATCCATTCTCAATCTCAATTTTAGAGATTCCCTTTTTCTTCAGCTCCACGATATTGTTGATTAATTTCATGCTAAAGATTAGACAGCAAAAACAACACTAATTGGACTAATCTGACAGTAATACCATATCATCCTGATATGCTCTACTCTAGAGAATTATTATTATTATTATCTCTTCATTTTTGTATATTCGTAATTGCACCTTTTAATAGACTGTTAACACTGAATTGCCACTCAAATTTTGCTTACTATCTCTTACATTTTATTTTCTGGATTGTGTCAAAACTGCAGGCAAGTACAGCAAGGGAAAGGCTATTCCAAGGAAGCTCTTCAGTAGAGTATGGAACCATGTGAGAAAGCAGGACTAATGGGATATAGCTTTGTAAAAGGGAAATTATATTACTATATTTATTACTGCAGCAATGGAAAACCTTGATTGAATAAAATTGGTTTTGGATCACATGCCCTACTGTAGTGCATGAAAGTAAGAATGGAATTATACAACATTGAGCACTTAAGAGTTCCTGAACCACGGCTTAACATTGTCATTGGGAAACTTCAATTTAAAACAAGGATTAATATCAATGACAATAGAGTTTTTTTTTTTTTTTTTTAATCTCCACTAGCAAGTTAGAAACTGTTCCATACCTTTATGTTATGTCCAAAATGTAAAAACTAAAATAAATGAAATTTCTTAATCCTACTTGTGAAATATATATATATATATATATATATATATATATATATATATATAAAATCATGAATATGGGATAATAATCCAAAAAGCAATGTTTAAATTGAAACAAAACTAGGAACAATTAAAAATAAAAAATATATAAATGGAATTGAGGTTTCAAAAGGAGTAAAATTTCAAGTTGGGATACCAGTTATCTAAAAAAGTCAAGGTGAAACTCAAATTTTCAACATCTTGCAAGTTTCATTGGTGATTAATAAGCTGGAAGTGGACGATAAGTGTAAACGAAACTTGTGGTTTTAACATTGGATACTATTTCAGAATTTAACTTGAGAAATGTGATGTCAGATTAAATTGGGTTAAGGATTATTTCAAAAGTTTAAGAAAAGAATTTAATGTTTATATTTCAATCTAACTATTTGAATTACTCTAATTTAGTTAATCTAACTTAATGTTAAAGGCAAATTAATAAATTTAGGATTACATATTCCAATGCCAAGTCAAATTTCCACAATCAATTTAGTAATACTTGCTTCACGAATCTTCGAGGATTACATCGTGACATACACTTAAACAATTACTTAATCCTTCTCATCAATAGAGTAATTCTACAGTTGTCTATATATTTACACACTCCAAATTAAGTACTAGAAAGAGTATGAAAATCATCATGTAAATAATTTATAAAACAAATGCGGAATTAAATAAGTTACAAGATCATTTGGTGATGAAATTTATCTTAGTTCATTGGTCGCAGTTAAGATTACGTAATGGAAATTGTCCATTTGCCGTAACACTAAATTCTTTGTCAATTTAGAGAGATCGAGTATTGCTTTCACCAATGAAAAACATATTTCTATTTTCTTACTTTCTCAGCAGTAGCCAAATAAAACTATTTTTTTTTCTCTTAATGGCCGAATGCCATTAGATACTGAAACAACATCTTAATGGCCAAATTAAAACCTTCATTTACATGGCCGAATTAAAGGTTGTTATTAAAGGAAGAAAACTTCTTTTTCTTTTATCACGATAGCTGCCATAGACGTTAATTAGTATTAAATTTATAATAGCCTCCAAATGGAAGTTATCATGAAACATTTTGCCCATTTGGATGCGGTTTCTAACATCTTCACTCGAACGTTATAGGCACAATACTCTATGATCAATTTCATGAGACTGATATCTCTCCTCTGTACATATTTCATACAAGCAAATAGACAGTGTGACCAGCATACTTTATAATCTTGAGAGATGGTTGCTATACAACTATTAGTTATATATAACGGCTCGAAAATATAAGTAAAGTATGAAGCACTCAAATTCATTTAATCACATTTCAAGTTTCTTATGATCTCTCTTCTATTAGTGGTATAATAAAATTTGGTACTCACAATTGTGTTTACCATATAAAATACAATTGGGCAACTAGTGAATACAAATTGAAATGAGACACTAAAATGATCTTCCATTTTCCTTGAATCTATCTATTTCAATTCAACAACTCTTTAGATATTCTTATTAGATCAAATCATTCATGACCATTGGCAACACTCTATAAGAGCTAACACTGAAATGATACTTCAAGAATCAATCAAAGGTCGTAAGGGGACTAAATAGAGATCACTTATTGATCCCTTGGGACTCACACAACTTAAAAGTAAAGATCAATTCTTCTATTGCCCATATTGGTCGAATCTTGCACATGTGATATGAAGTACATGCTATGGGAATACTGTCCTTCTCCCTTGGAGCTTATTTCTATATAAAAATATTAATACCGTACAAGTGATACTTAGATACAATTAGTATCTATGTGAGTCCAGAACTCTACTTTTTCAATATATTCAATAATAGGACTTTCACTTGGCATATATAAACAGATAATGTGAAATATGGGAACATTCTTGCGATCAAAATTTCATCAGTATATGACCTTAGTTTGATTCGTTATCAAGGTGATTTCGTTTTAAGCTTTAGCTCTCATAAAACTCTTACTTTTAAAGCTTAAAATTAATCTTATCTTTACCTAGCACTGAGCCATAAAGGTATTGCCTATGTGAGAAGGTCAATCATCTATCCAACATACCTCCAATCTCATATATGTATTTAACATATACGTACACCTGTGTATGCATTCATGAAAAGAAAGTACTAAACTTTAGCATGCAATAAACATTGTCAACAATAAAGAAATATGGAAAAGAACAAATTGTTCAACTGGAACAACTTAGCAAGTACAATACAACATATGTAATCCTAGAGATCCAACATGTCCATAATTTATATATCTAGGAATCGATTTACTAAATCAATATGGAATCATCGTATGCCTAGATATATATTGCATGTTGACTTCTTTATATGCAACCATGTCTCTTACAAAATTATACTTAGTATTTACATGTTTGGTCCTCGAATGATATTTGCGATCTCTTGTGAATGTGATATTGCAACTAGAATATCACTATTCACCTACACTAAGTTTGATGCATCTTTATTAAATCCCAAATTACACAAGAATCTCTTAAGCTAAACACCTTCTTAGACCACTATTAAAAAAACCACAAATTTAGCTTCATAGTGGACAATGCTATACAAGTTTGGTTTTTACTACTCTAGTAGATAGCTCAATTATTAAGTAAGAAAGCATATCTAGAGTAAATTATCTTTCATCTAAACTCCTACCCAATCAGCATTTAAATACTCGATTAGATTCAAGGCACTTTTTGATAGCATAATTAATAGTACACAGTGCCTTTTGGATACCTTAAATTCCTTTTAACTATTTCTTATGGGATTGAATTGGATTCACTTGACATCAATTTACAAGTCCAACTACATAATCCAGCCTTATGCATATCATTGCATAAATGAAATTTCTCATAGCACTAGAACAAGTAATCTTGCATTTTTTAATCGTTTAGGAACTTTCTTAATATATGAATCTTGTGAAAGAGCAAGTAATTTCTCAAAACTATCCCATATGATTCTTTTCCAGCTTAAGAATGCAAGATGTTTTGCCCATGTCCTTCATCTTAAAATTTGAGAACAACCAAGTTTCACCATAATGATGTATTCCTTATCTTTCTAGCCAACAGTATGTCATCTGCATAAAGCGACAAGATCACAAACTTGTTGTCTGTTAAATTGGACATACACACAGTGGTCCTCATTAATCAAGATAAAATTATACGAAATGAAAATTATACGAAATGATTGCATGATGAAATCTAATAGACCACTATTTGGAAGATTGTTTAAGACCATAAGTTGATCTTAGTAACTTAAATGCGTTGTGTTATTAACCTTTGCCAATGAAACCTCTTGGATATTCCATGTAAAATTTGTTTTCCAGTTATTCATTTAAGAAAGCCGGCTTGTACATCCATGTAATGTAAGTATGGCTAGAATTATGTGTATAGAGATAAGCCTTATAATAGTGGAAAAAGTCTCATTACAGTTAAATCCCTAAGTATGCCCTTCAGCTACAAGTTGTGCCTTGTAATTTTCAATAATCTCATTAGACTTATGCTTAATCTTAAGAACCTATTTGTTCTTAATTGCTATGTGTCCTTTTGTTAAATCAACCAATTCTTTAACATAGTTTGATCTCATTGACTCCATCTTTTCTTCTATTGCTTTCATTACTTTCCTTTGCATTATAACAAAGTGCTTCTTAAACATTTCTTGGCTCCTCTTCATCTTGTAGATAATCATGTAAGCTTCTTGTTTTATGTCGAAATGATTTTGAGATGCATTTTCATGATAACTATGCATGGCATGCATTCTTGTAAAATAATTCATCATCTTTTATCATGTTCCCATTTGGATGAGATATTGTTGGTGCATCATTTGAAATATGTCTTAATTGATTTGCAATAATCAAATCGTCAGGATCTTTAATCTCACGCTAAATATATCTCGATTAATCTTACCCTACTTGGAAAATTGTTTTCGAGAAAATAGTATCCTGAAATTCAAATTCAGTGGAGAGAGCTTTTTCCTGATGAAGTCAAGCTTCATGCATGTATTGGATTTCATAAATCATCAAAACATAAACATAAACATAAATATAAACATAAATATAAACATAAACATAAACATAAATATAGCAAAATTAGTAAAGATTGAAGTAGCTAGACTTTTCTACGGATCTTTAGAGAGGGCCTTACATGTAGTACTCTTTAAAAATTTGAATCAAGATTTAATCATCCATATAATCATAAGTTACCTTGACTTTAGATGCCAAAATCTAAAAACCAAAAACTCAAAGAAGCTGATTTCTTGAAAGATTCTTGAAGACCATAAGCAACACATGTTTCCTGCCCTTAACAGTTTTCCACAGAAGTAGCTATTAAAACATTTTTGAGGTTGGATGGTTCTGTAGTGCTAGCTAAAAGTGTTGTTAACCTTCAAGCACAAAGTAACCTTAAATCTTGAATCAATCAAGAACCATGAAGAGAGAATGAAGCAAGTCTCCGACAAGCACATTGGCTCTCAAGAAAGTGGCGTAATCTATAGGGTTTTGTATAGGTGAGAATATTATTTAAGAAAACTAAATTTTATATAATAAAATATATTCTCTCAAGATATTTAGCAGACTCATATATCAAAATTAGGTTAAAACTCTCTTAAAAGCCTTTAGGCCATCGTAGCTATATATATTAGCTCAATCCTATTTTTAGTTAGATTTAGAATGGAATAGTTTTAATCTAGTTAAAACTCCTAAAACAAGTTGACTTATTCTCATTTTATGTTAATTAAATGGTTAGCTAAACTTCCATTTACCTTGGCCAAAATCCACCAAAATTAGGCCAAAGAAATTATTCCCAACATGCTTGGACCAGTTTAAGGTTTGGCATAATAAAGGGTAACTCAGCCTGACTTGTGTTTCCATGAATTTAATCCAATTAATCCAATTATTTATTTATCTAAATAAATAAACAATATTTATTTAATAAATATAATTATCAAATAATTATCAAATATTAAATAAATAATTTGGAAACACAAATTAGCTAGCGTAAATGTATCCTTATGGATTTTATCACTATAAAATCCTTAAAGTTAGTTAAAATTATTTTCAACTTAATTTTAATATTATTCAACATTAATTATCAAATAGTTAATACTAAAATAATATTAGAAGGGATAATAAATAAATAATACTATTGCGATAGGATATTTATTCTTAATCAAATCTTAAGTCTAGGTGAAATCCTATTTCAACAAGAACTAGTATTTATCCACCTTTACAATTTATATCTTAATTTAGACATTATTTTGATAAGACAATCTTATTATTAATGTCTTGATTAGACATCAAATCTAGATTTCATAAATCTAATTTTGTCTTAAATAATTGAACCTATTCAATTAAGGCCTTTATTCAAATCACCTTTTATTTAATTTAGTCATTTTTAATTAAATACGGATTTAATCTAATAGATCTACCTTATTGGTGTGACCCATGAGGTTCCAACATGTTGACAATGAACATAAATAATCTTATTAATCATGTTCACAAATCAAGAGCGGGATCTAGCAACCCATCATAACCATCCAAATGTTAAAGAGTCTGTGTGACCTTACAAAAACCTTTCAACTTTCAATGTAGTACTATCCTTTCACCATATATCCTAGATATAGGATAAGCATGGTGAAATGTCTAACGAAACCTCTATCCATATTCATTCTTCCAATTCATGGTTAATGTTCATGGATCCATGTGGAACCATTCCTTATAATCCATTTATGCTTCGGCTAGAGACCTTAATCTAATCAACCATAGTTAAGAATACTCAAGATATGTCTCCATTATCACTCGAAATGGTGAATACTCTTTGAATCACTCCTTCATCTACCATATGCTTTATGCTATACGCAAAACCACTCTACCGTAAGCATCCATCTATTGTGGACCTGTTCCTTATGGAATCAAAGCATAACACTGCTTATAGTAGATGACTTGGTATCATAAGTCTAAGGATTTTTATACACAATGGCACATGAGAACATGTCTTTTAAACACTTGAGTGACTTTTACTAAATGCAGTTCTCATTCGAGCCATGTTCAGTGAACTTGTTTTCATAAAATAAGCATACATATGTTATCCTCAATTATCTTAATACTTTAATCTCTATAAGATCAAAGGGTTGCATGCATCTAATGCATGGAAGCTTAGCATATACTACTCTATGTGCATTGCCAATACCCTTTCTTGATAATATGATGACTAGTAACATTTTTACAAACATGAGTTTGACGTATTAGATCTGGTTATCGTAATGGTTTACTAATTTTGCAAGGCCATTGTGTTTTAAGGGCTTCATCCAATTAGTGTTTGTATAAGTGTCAATCATGCCACTAACATGAAGGAAAACTTATATTACCTAAGCTTAGTAATATGTATGATGTTTTTTGACTATGTATCCTATGACCCAATCCGATTGGTTCAAGGGTATACACCAACATCTCCCACTTGCACTTGAAATAATTGTATTGTTCTTAGTGTCTATTTATTGGAGATTATGTTAATTCATCTATGATAATCTCTATTATAGAGTTATAAAATTGTTTGGATCACAGTGAGACCTTGATTCCAATCATATGGCTTAGTTGTCTTACAACTATTGGATCAATTCAATGAGCTTGATAGTTATAGTCCAAAATTTAGTTATTTTCATAAGCCTATGATGAAATGATTTGTTGTAGGTCTGTTAGATATAAATATGTAATTACTCTAGTCTGGAATTCTTTCCAAAATTATATCCAAGTACATATAACTTTAGTTTGTCACTTGTTCATGTATATTAACTATTAATATCCCATGATTCCTCCCATTAAGTCCTACGTTTTCATGAATATTAACTTTTAATAGTTCATGAATATTCCCATTAAACATAGTATATGTAAGATCTTTTGCATAGAATTCAATCTTACCAAGATTCAAATTTAAGTTAATTAGGTTTAATTTAATAAATTGGTATAATTTGATAGACCATGATCTAGAACAATTATACTAAGATTTATTAAATAAAGGAAATTAAAAGCATGATATCGATATGCTAGCTAAAAGATATATGTTTAAGACATTTATCTTTAAAAAATTCCTAAAATTGGTCCATAATCTAAGTTAAACATCCAATGTTTAAAATAACAAATCATAAAATTCTTGCTTGATGCTTTGTTCTTGTGTCAAAATCTCTTTTTTTTCAAAGCCTTCCAAGTTAAGTCTAGGTTAGCTTTAATAATTGGAGATTAATATAGATTTAATATTTTGTATCAATTGCTTTTCCAATCTTTGTGAAGAATCAAGCTATTCATGTTTGGATTCAAGGTCAAATGAGGCCAAATATTTTGATTTTCAAAAGCAAAAACATACTTTTCAATTTCTCTCAAATTGCTTAGCCTTAATGTTATGTCTAATGTCTCTTGCTTATGACATGGTTAACAGGCTATTTCATCATCCCAAACTACTTAAAGATTGTGTAAATGAGTTTTTGAAGCCACTATCACTAATTTTTTTAGCCACAGATATTCGAATGTCCATAACTTGAGTCTAGCTGTAAGAAACCCAAGGACCAAACTA
Organism: Adansonia rubrostipa; assembly: GCA_038381775.1. Taxonomy (NCBI): domain Eukaryota; kingdom Viridiplantae; phylum Streptophyta; class Magnoliopsida; order Malvales; family Malvaceae; genus Adansonia; species Adansonia rubrostipa. The sequence continues at coordinate 5,449,834 of JBBYHM010000015.1, forward strand.
TTTTAGCATTGGCAGCATTATGCCTCTAGCTTGAAATATCATTTTTAAACCCTAAATGATTTTTATATATTTTTCCAAAATTTTTTCCTTTTTTCCCTTAGATCATTCTAGACAAGGGAGTTATGATTTTTCAAATCTTTGTTGTCTGGAACCCTTAGAGTTAGTGATTAATGTTCTGTTTAGGTCATTTTGACCCCTTAGATGAATTTTCTAGAATTTTAAATTTTTTTCCTAAAAACTAAATGAAATTTTATTTTCGAAAAGTTATTGTTTACGATTAAAAATTTAGAATGATTTAGTAAAGATTTTTCAAAGTTTGATACACTTTTTCCCTTACACGTGCTGTCAGTGTCAAACTAGACCTAACCATAAAAATTATTTCCTTCTAGAAAAAGATTTTCTAGGATATTTTGCAATATTTATGTTAACCCTCATTGAGTTACCTTTCCAATGGTACCTCACCTGACCCTTAGGACCTTTGGATCAGTCTGAAATAAAATGGATAGTGCAATGTTGTCCCTTATTTTCAATATTAATCAAAATAGATATATTTCTCTGAATTCCTTTTCCAAGGCATTCAAATGCCTTTAGGTGAGTCTGATCAACCCTATTGAGTCTAAAAAACATGTATACCCCCTTAGGCTCAGATTAAGGCTGGAGTGTTCTTTAAATTTTGTCCTTCTTATTTTATCAACTCCAATATTTTAAATAAAAAATCATTGATTTTGTCAAGAAATGTCAACAAAATTTCATTTTGTCAAGAAATCATCAAAATTTTATTAATTTAACTCTTTTAAACTTTTCTTTCAAAAATTGTCAAAAATTAAATTTTCTCGCTCCCAAATTTCTCCAAAATTTTCAAAATCTAAACCCAGCTTTCACACCTCAATCAACCAATGAATCCAAATGCCTCTAAAAAATTGTTAACTTGGCTATTTCTATATGACCTATGGCAATTACAAGATACATCTTGATTAACCCTTTTTTTTTTGTGTGATTTATTTTAAGCAATATTATCTTATTTTTCCTATATCTTACTAACACTTTTCTCTTTGTGGTGTTCATTTTGCATTCATATTTCCCAATCATTTTTAAAAACCATAAAGGTAATGTTTTATGTGAATATCACTCTAGTGCTTGACACTGAATATTTAATTTTTTAAAATTGAATTTGGAGATCATTTTTGTCCAAAAATCTCTATGTTTCCCACCTCTACCTGACACATATGGGATTAAAATTGCCATTAAAACTTAGATTTATTACTTTATACAAATTCATGCTTAAAAGAGATTATATCAAAAATAATGACAAGCCAAAATCGAAAGAACCAACAATAAGAAAGACATGGTTAGATGGTACCAATCTAGGGCATCGTGGGTTGCTAATCCTTACCCATACATAACTGACCCTCGATCCCAACCATTGAATCTTTGGACTATGCAAACCTTGGAATTGATTTTTTAAGTCTAGTGACTTGGAATATCAATTTTAATAGGGATCTGATCACGCATAGCCCAAATGATAGATGGTGACTCCAAGTATTGCCACTTCATGATGGCCGCCAATGACTGGTTAGACAAGCGATTCATCTAACAGTCTCCCCTTTGATCAAGTGTCGAGAATCTATACTTTCTCGCCTCCACCGTGTTAAAAACTAGGAGTCCCAGTTAAGAAGACTTGTTAAAAATTTTATCATTTCTTTTATATATTAAGTTATGCATGCTTCCCACTTTGCAACATTTAGAGGTACATTATGGTCGCTTGGCAGCTCCGATAGGGATAAATTTAGAAAGTTAAGCCCACAAATAGCCGTGTCTTACTTGGTTCTCGGTTACCTTGGTTTTCGATCATTATTTAACTATAATCCCTTTTTACTTTTGTCTATTAATCTTTTACTTGTCATGATTTTTTGTCTTATGATTGCTAAGGATTGTCTTGTTCCCAAGTAAATGTTCATAAATATGATAAGTGGTAATAAGGGGTAAACAAAAGGTGTGATTTGTTTCCCTGACATACACCATGCACTTGTAATTTCATTAGGCTTTCACCAAAACTAATGTTGAGAGATTATGGTCTTAAATATTAGGGGGAAGTAAGCTATCCACCTTTGTGAGTAACCCTCCACATAAGTATAGCAAGAACTTTTAGGATGTACATTACTAATGACTCTCGTGAGTAACCCTTTGCATTTATATAAGGAAAAATATTTACCAAATTAGACTTATTGCACTAAGCTTGCAATAGGCCCAAGATCAAGTGCCTTGGCTATCCTTACTAGATGAAAGAGCAATTCAGATATCGATTTAAATGTCAACTCAAACCTTATATAGTGAGTCCTACAAGTCGAACCATGTCAAACCATACCAAAATGCCGCTAAAATAACCTAGAGAAAAGAAACACTTCTTACTTTTACTCCTATGCACCATAGTTACACAGGCAATAGTGAACGAACATTAATGCCCGTGTTTATCATTTTAAGCCCTAGAAGATGATTTGTGTCTCATTTCTTTATCAAGGCACACCATTATGCCATTTGATTGATAGCTAACCTTTGTCAAGAAGTAAGTGATGGCAAATGAATGTCACTACTCACAATCTCGTTCAAGGCTCCATATCTCCTTAAAGAGAGTCATATCCAACCTAAGTGAACCATTATGTCATCCAAATGATGGCTTAACAAATACCGCCATTAGATAGTGATAAATAAACATTATTGCTTAGCCGGTTAGTTTTATCCCCAAAAGGTATCGTATTATCTCAATAAAAGTAAAACTTCACTCGAGTAAACTGTTATGCTGCCCATACGCACTTAGCTTGTCACAATACTTGTAATCACCATGTCCATCCTTAATCATCATAACGCTTATTGTCGGGGCATTTTCTGTGATTTATTTTTGATTCCATTCTTTTATTCATTATTCTTGTCTATATTTTCTTATATCGTTGCTAACCTATTGCTCTTTTTAATTGTTGCATGCATCATATCATCATAATCATTTTTAGGGGAGAATTTGTTAAAGGTTTAGTGTTCAACAAAGGGCATCTATCATGAAGAAAGAGATATGCTTAAGTCTGATTATGTCTCAACAACATAAGAAAAGGTTAAGATAGGGTACCATTAAAATGATTAACAAGATTTGAAGCATATCTGAACTAGTTGGAGTAACATGGAAAGAGGCTTGCTCACAAAAAGATATGGAGACATGGCCCTCTTACTCCAAGTAAAAATGGATTTTAGTTTGTAGCATAACTCTGGAATCTAGCATACTGATGCTTCACTTTAACCAAGAAGAATTAGTCCCATTGTGGTGATTTCACTGCATTGTTCAACATCATAGGGGCTAAATCTAATAGAATATATTGTAAAGCACTAAAATCTTCATCGGTTAAAAAGAGATTAGCACATATCCTAAGGGCCCTAGAGTCATGGCTCAGTGATCATGTTAAGGTAAGAAAGAATCATGAGTGTATCTCTTGAGCTAGTCTCAAAAAGGTAATGGCTGGGCTCGTCGATCCAAAAAAATTCAAGACATTTTTACTTTAGTGATAAACGGGCTAGTCATATTCCTAAAAAATTTAGGCTACGTAGAGGTAACAGTAGTGGATCTCTTCTTTAGGCTATGTTGCAATGTCGATCCTCCATCTGCTATCGTTGCTGAGACTATTCAGATGCTCAGTTTTTGCAAGAAGGGGGAATGGGTTAATTTATCAGACGTACTCCTTTTTTTTTCATGTTTGGCTTATTAGTCACTTTCAGGTTGAAGGGAAAAAGATGTTATACAATTTCTTACCTAACTTTAGTCCTCTTACCAAAGTCCTTAAGAAAGAATGGTCTCAAGACAAGTCCAAAGAATAGTGGATCAAGAAGTTTTAAAATCTAAAAGGAGAAGAGATATATGGAAGGCTTTATGGATCTTCCTACAATTAATTGAGTACAAATGCATAGATTATAGTTGTGTATCGCTTATGAGAATATGGGGAAGCACTAGTTACAAACATCTCTTGGTTCTATGATAATTTCATCCTATTCATGCAAAACCTTGAATGTTGGGTCTTTGACTATGGTGAAGCCAAATACAAAGGGAAAATTTAGTTAGCTTTCTATGCTTAGAGGCATGTCCACTGCATGGAGAGGTTTTGGAGAGGAAACGACATAACTTTAGGGTATAAAGAATGGAAGAGTTGTCGTGTTAATAATAATTGGCCATTATCCAATGATATGTTAACTTAAATCCCGGTTGGCAAGTTTCCCTCCAAGATTAAACTCTTTAGATGAAAGTTTACATAAGAAAGGGTAACCTTCACTTTATAAATTACCTTACTAAAGGATGAAAAAGATTTGCTAGAGAGAGATATCTTCATCTAGAATAAAAAAATGAATAGAGTTGTCAAAGAAAGAGATCATGTCAAGTAGGACCTTAAGGATCTACAAAAGGATTGCGTGGCACTCCATAAAGGGAAGTATTAAGTTATTTGTAAGTCACCAACCTAATGGAGAGCTAAGCTTGCTACCCTCAATGTAAAGCTAAATCGTTAAAAGGGAAAAGCTAAGGTAAATAGGGGAAATTTCATTAAAGCGCATGCCATCATGGCAACCCATTAAAAGATGAACGAGTTCCTAGAAACTCGAGTTATGACTTAAGGGTAGGTAAGGTCAAGAATGAAATTCTAACACTTAGGATTCAGGATTTGGAGCATTCCTTCCAAACCCACCAAGACTATATCGATGATCTGATGAGAGTTTCAGAGTAGTAAGAATAAGAATGGCAACATGAATAGTCGATAGTTGACTAAGGACACCTAAATCACCAAGAACTTTATCACCATCTCATCGAGCAAATTTAAACAGCCCAAATAGAGATGGATGAAATGGTCAAGCTACCCTGATCTTTGAGGTGAGATACCATACCGATCGAAGACCACAGATAAGAGTTACTGAATTTCTTTGACTATGTGATTAAGCAATGTACCCATGTCAGATACATTCAGATGTAATCAATTATAATCAAACTACGCTTATTGATAAGGTTCTCCTATAAGCCAATTGTCTCTCATGCATTTACGTAACTAACTTAAGTATCTTGTTGCTTTATTCATTTATTCATGTCAACAATCACATTTCTTGTCATAACTCCATATTCATTATCATCTCACCATCAATTATCAATAAACATGTTATAAAGTCTAATGTAGGAATGTCATAAATTAGACAAAGAACACATAATCGATCATTCCATATCGGTACAATACTCGTCGTTGCAAAAAAGACATGGAAAATAATCGTTAGTTACACATTGAACGACTTGAGCTAATGTATAATGAGTCACATGATCAAATGCTCTGTGGACAAGATGAGAAGCAAGCTTAGATCATGAAACTTATAAAGATAATAACTACCTTCATGAAAGATAATGGACAAGCCAGTATCATAAACACAAGAAAAAATTGACCAACTTAAAGAACCACCCCACTAGTAGTATTAAAACTACCCATAAAGAGGCTAACCAAGAACATTAGCCTAAAACGGTGCTGGCCTTGTCAGTATCACAAGTAATCTACCTGAATCCTATGAAAGTGAATCAGTTCATCACCAAGTTTCAAGGGGTGAATATAGGAGTCTCTCTAGATAAGCAAGAAAAGGCAAATGGCCTAAAACTTGCAATGTCTATCGATGATAAGGGAAAATATCAGCTTTTGGGGAAATACTTTAAAACTATCGAGGGGAGTGATAAATTTAGAGCCATTAACACGAAATCTATGTCTTTGGTGTCTAATCTTATTATTCCCCTAAAGTTCCAGACAATAGACTTTAAGAAAATCAATAGAACATCGACCCTACTTTGCATATTCTGATATACCTAACAAAAATGGTCAGACATAAAAAGGATGAGAAGCTTCTCACACATTGCTTCCAGGACAATTTTAACAAGGGTAGCCACCCAATGGTACATCAAGCTTGACAATATCAAAATCCAATCATGGACTAACTTGGCTAAAACCTTCTAAATCAATATCGGTACGTGTCAGACTGGACTAGTGATTGATTCTCTCTCATGAACCAAGAGAAAAATGCTACTGAAAGTTTTAGAGAGTATGCCTAACATTGGAGGGAGGAGCCAACCTTGGTTCAGCTACTTTTGACTTAAAGGGAAAAAACTATGACATTCATCAATACCCTACACGCCTTTTACTTTAACAAATTGGAAGGAAATGCAACTAAAAAATTTGCTAACCTAGTTTTATTTAGTGAAATGATCGACACTGTAATCAAAAATAGCAAAATGTTAGAGGGAGAGTTATCTAGATTGGGCAAGAAGCCAGCCACCAACAAGAAGAAGAAAGGTAAAACAAATGCCATAGGCTATACCATATCGTCTCAGCCAAATTATTATCAGGTGCCTAGTTCGAACTACCTAGGTATGCTTTACTTAATCCGATCATGATTCCTCATGCTCCTCAATTGGTTTATGCTACAACCTATAACTTGTCTTTTACTATCCCATGAAATTCTGCACTAAATAATCAACGTCCCACTAATTAGAATGTCAACAACCTTGTCAACAATGCCAAAATAATCAGGGAGAAACCTTTAGAGATAATAGTTCAGCTTCATCCTTGTGACCTACAAAGAGCTCTACTAGACACTGCTTCAAGGACATTTTTTCGTTCTCGCTTATGCTCTTAAGAAGAAATCCTTATACCCTCAGTGGTAGAATGCCAATGCCATTGTGACTACTAAGTCAGGGCATTAGGGCATTACATTGAAACTTGCTTGTCTTTTAAGTAAAGGGCATAGATCCTCATCGATTCAAAGGTCTTGCAATTTTAGATGAATCAGGGACCAAATATTGCTGCAAATCCCTTCCCCAATCATGCCAAACCAATAGTAAACGTGATAGTGTCAAAGATGACTCTAAAGTCAAAAAGAGCATAAAAGAAGTCAAGACACCAATGAATCTAGTTTGGCAAATTTTAATACATGTAGAAATGATCAATAGGGTTGAAAAGTCTAAAAAAGAACCCATTAATTTTTGTCAGATCCATACCATTCGTGGTCACACTCTCAGACATGCAAGGCATTCCATGCAATGATCAAAAAATGACAAATGAAGGTAGAATCGAAGTTTATGATAAGAAGCAAGCATCCCCCACTGAGTTAATGAATATGGTCAGGGAATGAATGGTGTAACCTTCATACAAGATATGAACCTCAAAATATTAGAGTGATCAATATTTTGAATCATCGTAAAGCCCCAATCAGTAAGAATGAATCGCTTGTCTAAACCTTCTATACCTAAATACAAGAGTGATTAGGTTAAGAAGTTGCCACTGATCTTTTTTGGAGATAACCTATTAAAACCACATTAAAGAGTCACAAAACTCTAAAGGAATAATTTTATTGTCTACATATACTAGAAATCTATAAGTTGGGCATAAGAGTTGGTTACACTATAAGTAAAGACTTAATCCCTCTTGTTATGCCTAATAAACTAGCACCAACTAATCACACGTATCTGAATTTTTTTGTCTTAATCATTTATGAGGCTAATAAACCATGTTTTACGAAAATTCATTGGTTATTTATTATTATTTATTTAGATGACATACTTGTCTATAGTAAGAGCTTTAATGAACATACAGAGCATCTTACTAAGGTGTTTAAAGTGCTTAGAAAAAAGAAGCTATTTACCAACCTCAAGAAGTGCAACTGTTACAAGGATCGTCTAGTTTTTCTTGGCTATGTCGTTTCCCAAAATGGAAAGGAGGTTGACAAAGAGAATGTTAAAGCTATCAAGGACGGCCAATTTTCAGCACCATTCTAGCTTCATGGCTTAGTGTCCTTCTATAGACACTAATGTTGCTACAGTTCAGAGTTTTCACGGCTTAGTGTCCTTCTATGGACACTTTGTGAAGAATTTCAGCACCATTCTAGCTTCTTTGACCTAGTGCATGAAAAAGGAAATAAAGTTTAAGTGGACTGAGGCAACATAGCAAAGTTTTGACTTGATTAAGAGGAAGTTAAGTTGGGCTCCCGTACTAGCATTACTTGATTTCTCTAAGACTTTTAAAGTGGAGTGTGATGCATTAGGAATTGGGATTAGAGATGTTCTCAAGCAAGATAGGCATCTCATTGCCTATTTCGGTTAGAAGTTGAGTGGTTCTTGTTAACTAGTCAACTTATGATAAAGAGTTTTATGTGCTGATTCAGGCATTGGAAACTTGGCAACATTACTTGTTGTGTAAAGAGTTCGTTATTCATATAGATCATGAGTCATTAAAACATTTGAAAAGGCAAAGCAAGTTGAATAGGAAACATGCCAAGTGGATGGAGTTCTTAAAGATGTTTTTTATGTAATCAAGTACAAGAAAAAGCATGTCAACATTATAGTTGATGCACTTTCGTAAAAGTATGCACTAATCTCTATGCTTAATATGAGATTAATGAGGTTTGATTTAATGATAGAATTGTACAAAGAGGACCTGCACTTCATAAAAATCTATGAAGAGTGCATGACGGGAGCAAAAGAGGGTTATTTTTGGCATAAAGGATTTTTCTTCAAGTCAAGCCAATTATGCATTCCTTTTTGTTCAATTCAAGAGCTTTTGGTGCATGAAGCTCATAGTGGAGTCTTACTGGACATTATGGTGAAAAAAAGACATTAGAAGTATTGAAAACATACTTCTATTAGCCAATAATGAATTGAGATGTTCATAAAATTATAGAGAGATGTGTCTCGTGCAAAAAAAAAACAAAGAGCAAGGAGATGGCACAAGGGTTATACATGCATTTGCCCATAGCTGAACATCCCTCATGGATTTTGTTTTAGGTTTACTTAAGACATCATAGTGAAAGGATTCAGTAATAGTTGTAGTGGATCATTTTTCGAAGATGTCACACTTCATTTCATTCCATAAAATTGATGATGAAAGCGATGCAACTGATTTGTTCTTCAAGAAAATAGTTCGATTGCATAGGATTCCTAAGAACATTGTTTCTAATCCTGATGCTAATTTTCTAAGTTATATGTGAAAAGCTTTATGGAATAAGCTTGAAACTAAGTTATTATTTAGCATAGCATGTCATTCACAAACTGATAGGCAAACTATGATGGTGAATAGAATACTTTCAAATTTGCTTAGGATGGTGGTGAACAAGATTCTAAAGAATTAGGATAACTGCTTGGCATATGTAAAGTTTGCTTACAATTATAGTGTACATAGTGCTACTAAGCATTCTCCTTTTGAGGTGGTCTATGGTTTCAACCCAACTACACCTCTTGATTTTGCACCAATACTAATTAACGAGATGAGTTATATAAATGGAGCTAAGAAGGCTCCAATAATGAAGAATATACAGAAGAAAGTTAGAGAATAGATCGAGAAAAAAATAAAGCTTGTGTGAAAATGGTAAACAAAAAGAAAAAGTAAGTTTTCTTAAAACTGAGAGATTTTGTTGGCTTTATCTTCACAAAGAGAGGTTTCCCAATCAAAGAAAATCTAAGTTGATGCCACAGGCTAGTGGTCCTTTTAGGGTCATTGAGAAGGTAAATGACAATGTTTATAAGCTTCACTTACCAGAAGAATACAATGTGAGTACCATGTTCAATGTTCAAAATCTTATACCCTATTTGGAAGACACAATGGGTGATGGAGATGGTGTGGATTTAAGGGCAAATATTTTTTAATAAGGGGGAGATAATGTGCCACATCACGGTTGCCTAAGTTAAAAGGCCTAAAAGAGGAAGAGTTCGAGTATACAGGCCCAATCACACAATTAAGGGCTAAAAGAGTCAACTTGGTGCATTATGTGCTCGACAAGGAACATCCTTGAAGATTCTAAAAGTCTTCTTAAGTAAAAAGTTAGCAGCATCCAAATTAGGAAAGTTTTGGTGTGAAAATTATTACTTAATCTCCAAGGCTTTCAGTTTTTTTTAAGAAAAGTTTTAATTCCTTAGCTTGCAAGGAAATTAATTCCATTGACTATTTTATTTTCTTTGTGATTAAGGAATATCTTAATTAATTTTAGGATTTAGTTTACTTTTCTTGTAAAGGCTTTTGGCCAATCATTTACCATAAATAGGGGACCTTATACTTATTTTTAGGACATTCAAGGTTGATCAATAAAGTGGCTGATTATTTTTAGTTCTTTTCTCTTATCCAAGTCTTCTTGGTGGTGAGTTTATGAGACTTATCTTTTAGGTTTTTCATCCTTAAAAATGGCATCCAACCCTTGTATTAATTGTGGCGAGGATTCTTATCAATTAATCAAGGTTTATTCTTTTCATCCTTCCAACTTTTAGATTTTTCAAATTTTTATTTTTTTTTATTTTCGTTTGGAACCATTAGAGATATATTTCCATTGAGTTCTATTCTGATAAGGCTCATCATTATTGGTATTAGAGCTAAGGTTTTTTTTTAAGGTTTTAGAGAATATTTTAAACCATTAAAATCAAGGAAATTAATTTCATTAACTATTTTATTTTCTTTATGAGCAAGCAATATCTTAATTAATTACTTAGGATTTAATTTGCTTTTCTTGTAAAGGCTTTTGTACAATCTTATACTATAAATAGGGGACATTGTGCTTGTTTTGGGACATTCAGACCCTCGATGTTGAGTATTTCAGTGTAATTCAATCATTTCATCATATATCTCGGAATTAGCAAGAGCATGGTTCAGTAACTACTATTAACTCATTCCATATTAGTATGCAACCTTTATTTGTTAACTCAATAATCAGTATTGTCTTGGCTAAGGACTTTAAGTTAACACGGGCTAGGTACATGCAAAATATGTCCTCTTAAATGACTTACGGTGATGAATCCTCTTTGGACCACTTATTCATCTATTACATAATTCATGCCATACACAAACCACCTTACTATAAGCATCCATCTAATGTGAACCCGTTTGTGATGGAATCAAAGTATGACACTTCTTATATGAGCTGACCTGGTGTCACAAGTTTAAAGATCACTTACATTAATGATGCATGAGAGTATTTCTAAAGACACTTGAGTGAAATACTAACTAGAACTCTCATGGCCAGTCATGTTCAGTAAACTTGTTACCATAATAAGCACCCATATGTTATCCCTAAGTATCTCTATACTTCAATTAATGAGATCAGTTACATGCATCATATGCATGAAGGCTTAACATATACTAGTCTTTGTGTATTGTTAATGCCTTATCTTAATAATACGCTGACTGGAAATGGTTTTAGAAAGACAACTTTCTTGCTTAGTGATCTTATAATTATAACTCTTTACAATTCACTTTGTAAGGCCAGTGCATTTCATAGGTTTTATCTATTTAAGATAATTATAACAATTATGGATAAAGAAATACCTCTTTTAACATTAATAAAATATAATGTTTTTATACATGAAATCACTAAATGTTAATGCCATTTAAGCTACAATGATTGGCTTGCAGGGCTTCACTAACAAATGTAACTTTATCTCTATCTATTTGAATTATAAGAACCTAATTTTATTGTTTTTGTTTTTTGGAACTTTTTTAGGCACAACTGCCATTATGGATTATGCTTTTACTCTTATTTTATGCATTAGAGAGTAAAAACAATATTATTTGGACCATGGAAACTTTGAATCTATGTTATAATTTTAGGAATAATGCATCCAAATGATATTTGGGGGCTATTAATTGCAAACGTGGATTGACCTTTAATTTGCACTCCAATATTATGAATGTTTAAATGAACCTTTAATTAGAATTAAGCACTCAATGGAAGAATAATAGAAGGCAGAGGCGTTGGCCGATGATAAGAGATAAAGTGGAAGAAAACTAAAAAATTAGGTCAAAAGTTTTAAAGAGATATATATATATATTAAGGTAAAATAATAAATCAATAATAAAAATTATTTAAAACGGATATTAAAAATATCTTTAATTATTGCAAGAATTATAGTTCAAATCTTATACTAATATAACTTTAAAAAAATAATAAAATAATAAAATTTTAAAAAAACTTTATAAAGGTTTGGATTTAGTAAATAAAATATATTGCTAAATATTATAGACAAAAGACAATTTTATGCTTGAGATGTTTTGTTTTAATATTTTATAAAAAAATTATTGTAAAGAATATAATAATATTATTAATAATTTATTGTTAACTATTTTATATATTATTTTATTTATATTTTCTTGTAAGAGAAATATTTTATATATAATTTTTTTTAAAAAATTTATTTTTTGATATATTAATATGTTATTATAAAAATATAATCGTATAATATGACTCGAATATATAAATATGTCAAAATTTATATAAAATAAATTATTAACATGTTAAAATTTATATAAATATATAATATTTTAATATAATTATGGAATAAAAAGTAATACAAATACAAACAGAACAAGTAATGATAAGTGAAACAAAATTTAGAATTTTAAATGCAATATGATTATATAATGTAAACACAATTAAAAAATAATAAAAATATGACACAATAAAAAACACGATACGGATACCAAATGTGTTAATTATTTTAAATATCAATATGGTTAATATGCAATATATAAAGTTGTCTTAATAAATTATTTAAAAATTAATTTAATATATGAATAAAGATTTTAATAAATAAATATATTGAAAATATCATATACTAACAAAAAATTTACTTAAATATAATAATTTAATATTTACCTTTTAAGTGTAAACATTAAATTATATAATAGTGATTACATTCAACATAAAATAAAAAATATATAAAACATACTCGAATCCAAAACTAAATTTCAAGAGGCCTGAACTAAAAAGCTCAAATCGATAGGCTTGAACCTGAAAGAATGAATTGAACTCAAAATGGCTTGTTCCAAACTCTCTTGAACTTACCCAATTGCCACCTCTATTATTTTCTATACTATATATAATGAGAGTGACTGAGTTGATGAAATTTCTTAAAATCCGAAATAAAATTAAAGATATTTTAATCTTTTAATTTATTTATACAAATATTTTTAAAATTAAAAAAGCTATCTACTTATATAAAAAACTCACATCTAATAAAATTCTTTTATAGAACGTGCACATATGTATGTGTAGATGACTATGTACCTTATATGACAAGATTTTTAGGCCTTAATAATTATTTACATGTACACAATCAAAGTACAATATATTGAAGAAAGAATCCTTCTCACACTATTAAGGATGACAAAACTTGAACCATTTGTTGGATTTTGAACTAATTCGCTCTAATTGGAGAGTTTTTTTAAATAATAGGTGCAAGGTACAACAAAGTGGGTTTACTTATTTAAAAGGCAGATATAGAGCAATTGTGGTATTTACCTACTTCACCTTACTCCTCAGATTGAAATTATTATTTTACCTCTAAATATTTAATTTCTTAAGAATGAGCTAATTATATTGTAATATCTTTTATAATGTATGCTTTATGTGCTATTGCTTTATATTTATACATGCTTTAAAAATATCATTTTTTTCTTAAAAATGTATAGTTTATTATTTGAAAAAATTTAAATAAGTAAGAAATATCGAAAGGGTGAAGCGAAGTGAGGTAGTAGTAATGGATATAACTAACATCCACGAAGGTGGTAGTGGTATTAAAAATTCAAAATTCATGACAAAACAGGGTGAGTGATAGGGTAGAGCAGTCCACGAGTGAAGCAGAGGCGGATTTTGTGGTGTCCACCTTGCTCCGCTTCATTGCCATCCCTCTACACTATGTACAATTAAAATTTATATAAAAACTTATTTCTTTACTCATGAACATATAAAAAAATATAAAAAATTTAGTGGTATAACTAATTTCTGAAGAACTAGATTATTAAAACTCATATATTTTTTAATTTACTCTTTTTTCATTTTATTTACAACAAAATTATTTTTTAAAAAAACTTAAGAGGTGTCACAAATTTTAACTTCTACGTGTGTGTGCATTTACGTATCTTATTTAAAGCACACCAATTATGTTTCCCTTTTAAAAAACAAAAATGCTATATATTAAATTAAATTAAATATGATTTGTTTTTGTCAACAACGCCGGAGCAGAGCAACGGAGAGGTAAGCCGGTTCAAAGAAAAGAGAGAATCGAGTATTTCTAACGTCATCTCACATCTTCGTATCTGCACAGAAAAGAAAAAAAATAAACATAAAAAAAAGAAACACTTACGATGATAAACAAAAAAAAAGGCTGAATTCTTCTTTAGTTCTGGCCTCTGTAAATTTGAAATTTCAAAACCCTTGCTCCTTCATTTTCCAATTTATAGTCTTTGTAAGTTAGATATTTACTTTCTTTCTTTCTTTCTTTCTTTGCTTTTTCTTTTCCCTAGAGAAAGAAATGAAGCGATCCAATACCGCGTTGAATCCCGTGTACTTCTTTTTTTTTTTTTTCTTTTTCCTCTTTGAAAAATGTTGATTTTGTACTGATTTTTCTTTTTTTCCGTTTTTAGATTTGTAGATTTACGCCTGTAATCTAGGCATATCTGAAGGGAGCTTTTAGACAAAAGGGAGTTTTTGATAAGGGAGGAAAAACCAGAGAGAAGGAGATGCGTTCAAAGGATATGGAAGGACCTTCGGCCCCAGCTATGCGTCGTGACCCCTATGAAGTTTTGTGCGTTGCAAGGGATTCCACTGATCACGAGATCAAAACTGCTTATAGAAAGCTAGCTCTCAAGTAAGTTTTTTTTTCTTTGCTTTCTTATTGAATTTTGTGGAATTTTTTCTGTGTTTTTGACGCTTTAATATTAGATTAAATTTTACGATAGCAAAAATTTTGAATTTAGGTTCAATTGCATGCTGTATTAAGGCTTAATGAGGCTAATGGCTTAATGGGGGAAATTTTGCAACATCTTGTAGATGAAAGCGATGAGATTTTAATTGGAAACCTCTATGAAGAGTTCTTATACTTGTGGGAGGTCTCTTTCCTAGTGGATTCTGTAGTTGAATTGCTGACAATGAAAAATATAGTCAAGCCAGATTGTTAGAGGAGCAAATTTGTATTGCTGAGCTTCAAACAAATCTTTCTTTGACTTTGTCAGCTCCTCATGTAATTAAGTTCAGTGAGAGTTTATTTTGTTGTCCTTTGCAAATTGAGTGCTTTTTGTGCTTTATAAGTTAATATGCAAACATTTCATATCTGAGCTGGTGACATTGTAATAATGGCACCCTATAGCTTCTCACAACCTAAAACTAATTAATAAAATTTGGAATGTGAATGGAATCTTACAAATGAGATTGTGTTGTCATATTCTTCTTGATCCATTTGCAAATGACGGATCTATAGCCCCGACCTACAAGAATTATGATGAACTTATTAAGTTTTAACGTTGCAATCAAATGTTTGTTTTTTTTGCTTAAGTTTTGCCTGGATTTCTTTATATTTGCCTTTTTGTTCTTTGTAGATATCATCCTGACAAGAATGCCAGCAACCCTGAGGCTTCAGAGCTTTTTAAGGAAGTTGCATATTCTTATAGCATTTTATCCGACCCAGAAAAGAGAAGACAATATGATAGTGCGGGGTTTGAGGTGCTTTCCTTTCCTTTCCTTTCTTTTCTCATTGTTTCAGTATTCTTGATTATGTTCAATTTTTTATGTCTTTGTATGTTGTACAGAATTAAGCATTGCTGCATTTGTTTCAAGATTCATTTCCTCCATTCAGTTTTCCTGTTCAGCACAGATTTAAACATTTTTCTTTGTTCGAGTCTCATTTTCTTGTTGAGAAATTAAGAGTTTCATGCTCAGGGATTGATGCAATTGCTGTTTATTTAGATTTTATGATGAACTTCAATTTAAAAGGAAACAAGGTATATATTATTAGAAAGAGTTTTATTAAGAACATTGGTTTTAGTTTAAGGTTGCAAAGTTAAGAGTACCAAATTGATGTAGAAAATTGACCATTGATTCTAAAGGACGAAGAACTCTTTTTTGTTAGGGAAGAAAAAAAAATGTTTTTCCCCATAGTATGTTTAGATGACTATTATGAAATATTGAATTCAACCATAAAATTGAAGTTGCTTCTATTTAGACTGTCCACCAGGTTTAAGGTAAGGTTTGTTAAAGCTAGAATCCAGGAAAGCCACTTGCAGAAGCAAAATAGTTAAAGGAAGGTGCTATCACTGACATTTTGGAGTGGCTTGGGTACTGATTGATTTTTTTTCTTATATTTTCAGTTATGAAATAATTGCCTATTAAAGAGGAAGGAATTATAGGGAACATGCAATAAAATGGCACTCAACTTGAAGACCATGTATATCATAGAATTATTTGTTTCTTGCCTTTCTTTGGGATTTCTTGGGAGAGTTCTAATTCATTACGTCTGATTGTGAAAATGGAAGTTGCTAAGTTATTATGAAAGATAGGTATATTGTGGAGGCAAAGGCTTGTTGTGCGATCAATATGTGTAGTTCAATTATGTGCTGTTTTCTTTCCATTTTCCTACCCAGATTGGATAGTATGTGAATGGTGCATTTTTTAGAAAATCTTAAGTGTTTTTTAACAATTAATACTCTCTCCTTGAGGGGGGGGGGGAATGAAATAGAAGGAACATAAAACAGTGTGGAAGAACAAAGAGAACCAAGAAAGAGGAGAATCTTAAAACTAAAATCTCAAATCTCATCTCATAGTATCTCATTGATCAGAGTTTCTCTAAACTAAAATAAGAGGTACATTTAGGTTACTCCCTGAGTTTTAGCATTGATAAAACATATCAAATATAACTCGGTGTTGTCAAGGGTGCAAGGTGCACTCTAGGCGCTAGACCATTATGTTGCCTGAGGGCAAGGCACAAAAAGGTGCTTGCTTGAGTAAATTAAGGTGCAATATAATGTAAATCTGAGTGTTTTTGTATTTGTGTCCATGTATGTATGTGTATATGTATATAATAAGTTTAAGATATATAATTATGATAATAAATTCTAAAAAGTGATCCAGTTTATCCTGCAAAACATGCAATTTTTTTCTTTGTTGGCCAATATGCATGATTTTTCTTATGGTCCCATGTTGATTATTGAAATATTGAAAAGTATAGAGTTTGATATTGTCGACTTTTTTTACTATTAAAGGTACAATTAATGAAAAATTTTAAAATTAAAAAAAATTAAATTACTCAGATGAGTTTTTTTTTTTGAACCTATTGCCACACAAAAAAGTGTGCCTAAGTGCATTAGGTGTGCGCTTGATCAAATGTGCCTTGCCTGAAAAGGTTTGAGGTGCTTTTGTTGTCTGGCACTAGTGTCTAGGTGCATGCCTTAACAACATTGAGAATATAGCTAATAATTAATTATATACTACATCTATTCCATAAGATTTGTCAATGATTTGACTTTTGATGGTCAATTCTAAGTTCTTCATTGTCACCCTTAATATATTTAATTCCCACAATTTTTTCAGTTACATTTGAAATGTTTTCTGCAGCATTTTGGAGGAACACCATTATCATCATTGAGGTTGATAAGGAAGCTCGAAACCCTACATTTGCCCTAATTGATCATATTTATATTTGACTTTCCGTTTTCAAGTGTTTTCTCACTTTAAAACAAGTAACTTTAAGGATTATGATATTTATAAAGTATCAAAGGATGAAAATTCTCGAAAACATTAACACTTGCTTGCCACTTCAATACTCCCCAAAACATGTGGGACAACAGACTTATCATGTGGTGAACTTCACATGTAGGCATTTTAGATTTATTATGCGGCTTGAAGTTCATGTCATAGGCATAACAGACCTATCATGCTGGGCAACAATTGGGAGCAATGCCTGCTTTGATACCGTGTCAGACTTTTAACCTAAAACCAAGTTGTAATAGGTGGGATGACCTTTTTATGTTTATGTGCCCGAGTTGCCCCCAATTTAACAGGTGCGGGAATCTTTATCTCCACTTTAATAAAGCGAATAGAGGCTTCTTCAATATGATCTCTAAATCATGAATTAGTTTTAATCTTGCACATCTTAAAATCTCAATATAATTGCTGCACAAATTGATTGTATATAGAATCTGACCTTTACGGAATGAATCTTGTAAAATGGATAAAAATGGATTTTAAGACATAAAAATTAAAAGTAAAGACACTTTGCCAAAGCCTTCACATGGCATTAGTAAAGTCCACGATAGTGTATCATGGATATGTTAGATAATGTGGTAGCTTGGTGGCTATTAGTGTCAGATTGATTGGCGACTAATGAGGCCATGGGTAACGTTGGTCTTGTGATGAGGTTTAATAGAAAAGGAATTTGAGTTATGTATCCAGCCATTTCTGTAATGTATCCCCATTGAATTTGAATATGAAACGGGTATGTAAGGACTACTTGTACACTTGCTTCATAGGTTCTTGTAAGTTCCTTTCCTCATGGAGTACTATGTATCTTTAATCTAATCATCGAAATCATCTAGGTAAACATCAAATTCGAAACATTGACTCGATGACATAGGACGAAATTGTGCTTATGGAAGGATTCAATTATTAAGGAATTTTTTACTGATTTTATAAATTTTTATAGTTTTTAGTATTTAAAGAATAATAAGGACATTTGGGGCTATCTTTCTTTTTTGGTTGTATTTATGTTAGGACTCAGGAGTAGCCTATATTTTTTTGGATTGACTTTTGATTATTCAAATATTATGAATTTAGGCTTGAGTTTTGAGTTGTGATATTTCCTTGCTTCTCATTCCGCTTCTATTTCTTTTGTCTGCCTCTTTTCGTTTATATTTTCTTAGTAATCTGTATTTTCTTCCCATTCTCCTTCTTGCTTTACATTATATAACTGACTGCAAGGAGTTTGTTAGGGTTAGTTGAGTTTTTTTATTAGATGATTTCCCTTTTATGTAAAATTATTTTTATTTGTGCATATTTTGGAACTAGCTTTGTGATTTATTTGTTGTTTATTTGACTCTTTTAGCTTGTAATTAAATCTCTACCTCTTAGTTTTTAATATTTTACTCCAATCTATTACAGCTTTAACAAAATAAAAGCACATATTTGACATAGGACATGTTTTAGGCTGTCTGTATATGGAGGTTTTCATGTATAGACTCAAACCTTGAACTTGTTCGTAGGATATTGAGTCTAATTGAAAATATGAGGATGTCTTAAAAAGAGCTGGCTTGTTTGGGTTCCTAATGGGAGATGAAACCCTTCTCAATCATTTAAAGTATTGGGCAAATTCCACCATATCTTTGTCTCTCTCACAGATGAACACACATAGATACAATGAGAGAGGTATTTATATTCTTCTTCCGAATCATTGATTGAGAAGACTTCATTGACGGAAATTTGTCCTCAGACTATAAATATCTCCTCAGATCACCAACTAAGGATTTGACCTTTTTTTTTTTTAAGCCCTCTAGTTACACCACTAGAAACTAGGAATTAGCTTTAACTGTTCTTTATGATACCATTTCCTTACTGTTGCAGATTAACCTACTTTGCTGCACTAGTCTGCATTAAGTAGTAAATAACCTACATTTGCTATCTTGTGTCACATAACTGTCTCCTAATCTCATGCCATTGGTATTGCTTGCTCCTCCGATTCTTTTCTATCTGATTCTATGGGATGTTGTTGACTAAAGTTTAAAGAATCTATCTGCATTAATCGATGAAGGCACTATCCTAAATTTCCTTGATGCTGTTGTTATCCTTCAATTCTATTTCTTGTCTCTTTGTTCATAATTTCCACCTTCTACTCCTTTTATGATGACAAGTTGAAACCCAAATCCTATTCTCTTGTCTCAACAAATTTTATAAGGCTGTTGAAGATTCGATGGATATGGAGATTGATTTGTCCAATCTGGGAACTGTTAATACAATGTTTGCAGCACTATTCAGGTGAGACATCCATTGAAACATTGGAACTTTGATGTGGCATTTATTTATCTCTAAGTCACTAATTCTTTCTTTCACCCCGATTCTTAAATATATGTCTTTAGCAAGCTTGGTGTCCCTATCAAGACTACAATCTCAGCTAATGTTCTTGAAGAAGCTCTAAATGGAACCGTCACAGTTAGACCGCTTCCTATTGGAACGTCAGTTAGTGGAAAGGTGCTTTGTTTCTTTCTATCCGATCTACCATATTCTTTCAAATGCTTTCCCAAATTCTCATGCATTTCGCTGCAGGTAGACAAGCAATGTGCCCACTTCTTTGGTGTAACAATAAATGATGACCAAGCTCAGGCTGGGATTGTTGTGAGGGTAACATCAACAGCACAAAGCAAATTCAAGGTATGTCATCTGTAGAACATTTTTTTGTTGTCTTATGTTTTTTTTCAAAATGACTATGAAGTGTTTGATCATGTCTCCCACCTCATCACTTCTCTTCCTGTTGCTCCCATGTTGTGTGTTTCTGCTTGTGTGCGCATGTCCATTGTTCATAGGCATGTGTTTCTTCTAAGTGGCACTAAGTCAAAATTATTTAGTAACTCATTGTTTCATTATTGTAAAAATTTCAGTTACTTTATTTTGAACAAGACGACAATGGTGGCTATGGTTTGGCCTTACAGGTACAAAACTTGTCTTTGATTCTTGTCCTTTCCAGTTTGTTTGATTTACCTATAATTTTTGTATTACATATTCAACTTTAAGTGTCAATTGCAAAAATAAACAATATATGTTTTATTTCATTTAGTTTTTATGTGATTGTCTTTGCTATATTCTTTCTAGTAATATGGGTGTGGGATCTTTAAGTGATAGAAACACAAACAAAATATCTATAGCTACCTTGTTACTTTCATTGTCTGTGAGAAGGCTAGTGGAAACCTTGTTAATGATAATTTAAATAAATTACTAGCTATCGTCCATGCTACCAATGCATGATCATGGTAATTTGGTTCTGATGGTATGTTTTGAGCATTGTGATTTTTGATCAGAGTGGAATTTGAAAAACTTATGAGTAGTGGTGCTGGAGTTAACTTGTTTCTATTCCTCTTTCACACTTACACGGCCTCCCTTTTTCCCCTTCATATCCACCCACTACTCTTCCTACAAAGTTTAATCTCTCAGCACAATGATACTTCTTTCTTGGAAGTTTTCGAGCGCTATATACTTATATTTTTCTTTACTTTTCTTCTCTAGTTGTTTAGCGGACAAATATTGATTGTATGGTTGATTTTGGTAGGAAATGATGACATATAGGTATATTAATAATTACAAAGCAGGATTTGTTGATGTTCTTTTTTTTTTTTTTCCAAGAAAAAAAATAGAATGGGAAGCAGTTTTGCTTTCTGAAAAACACTTTTCTGATTTTTCATAAAGCATGCTAGAAGCATTTTGTTATTTTCTTCTTTAAAATAAGAAAATAAATTCTTTAATCGATAATGATATTCAAAATAAATTGGTTAAGAATCTCGCAATAGTAAGTTTTTAGTGAAGCTTTAATTTTTTTTTTTTTTTGCCTTGAAGCTCTTTACATGTTAAAATTTAGTCCATATGTAAGGAAACGAAAATAATAATAATAATAATAATAATGTGAAACAAAAGTGTCCAATGTCGAAAAAGAGTCATACCATTAAAGCTTTTTTTCCCCAATTTTCATAGAGTTGTAATAATTTAAAGGCTTCTAGGAATCAAATGGAGTTTGGGGATCAAAATCATTTTTGGAATGCTTAGACACCAATAGTGCACTTTGCTCAAAAATATTAGTAGAGTGTCAAGACTAAAACTATCGACTTTTGCTTGTAGAAATATAAAAGGTAAGAAGTGTAGCCTAATTTTGCTTTTTGTTTTTCCAACCTTTTCTTGTTAGAAGAAAAGATTACAATAAGTAGGTTTGGCTCATCTTTACTTTTTCCACTATTTTTTGATAGATTTCTTTGCCATTCATATTGTGGAAGGTTTAGATAAATGAGATGCTCCCTAACACCTAGGGGGTAATAGAGCCAAGACGAAACACTACAAAGCTCGGGCTTACGTTGTTCAAGGCTCAAAGCATGGCGCAAGCTTGACTTGGTAGAGAAGTCAAGCTACTTGAGCTAACTTAATTAAGCTCGGTAAGGCAGCAATACATTAAGCTCAACATGGTTGTTGCAATAATTGACTAAGATTGCTGCAAACTGAATATGGAAAAAGAAAAAGAAACAAATGTGAAATAAACTTCAACAACGAATGAAGATGTGGATTAGATTTTTTTTTTATTTTATTTAAGTTCTATTTAGCCTTGAAAACCTAATAGATAGAGGTTGAAAAGATGAAAATCTTTACTAAAAGTGAAACTTATAATGCAAGAAAGTTAATGCTCCTTTTTACATTATCTACCCTAGATTTAGTGGGTTGATGCCTAGGAAATTTCTGATTTGAGAGAGGACACAATAAAATTTTAGAAAGACCAAGAGATTTGAAGGATTATAACTCTTGGTTGTGGTTTTTGATGTTTTGTTTGCATGTTTAATGATGAGTGGACTAATTAATGGTGAAGTCGTGGTTGAAAGGACGGGGCGACTATGTAAGTTGGAAATATGAAAGATAGTGGGGGGAGAATTGAAGAGAAAAGTTAGGGTTTTCTTGTATAATTGTGTGAATTTGTAAATAATTAGGAAATTATATATATGATATATGTAATACATATATTGTAAAAAAATTTACTGTTAAAAAAAACTTGAGTGTACTCTTGAGCCAAGCACTAAGAAGCTTGAGTTTGACTCGCTTGACTACTCTAGTTGCTTGAGCTTGGCTTGACAAGAACTAAGTTGAGTTCTAGATTTTTGAGCTAAGCTCAAGTAGCTCATGAGCATCTTACCGCATTTACACCTAGACAAACACCTTCATGTGTGAAAAATGGAGGAGAAAATTAATAGTGGGATCTCAAGCCATTACAATTAAAAGTTGCAGCGAATGCTATACATTTGTCTATATATTCTTTTTATCAGAGTGTTATCTGATTGGAAAGGAGGAGAGAAAGGCTGCAGCCTTTTCTAATAAGGTTAGTGCCAATACTATGAGTTTGCTTGCCATTATGGAACTTGCCTCTAACTTCGATAACTTTTACTGAGCATTGACCAATCAAAAGCTAACATGTGGCCTAAAATGGCCACGTCTTCAACTTATTTAGTTTCGCCAACTTGACCATGCAGCATTGTCTTGTCAAATTCGTTGATGCCCTACGTCATAATTTAAGAAATACGAAAAACATTTCTTTCTTTTTTCGATTTCCCTTTTTTCTTTTTTTCCATTTCTTCCTTATCCTCTCTCTGAACTTCCTCTTTTTGTCGCTAAGCTATGGAAACCAAGAACAGCAATCGTAGAATGAAGATTTTAGTTGCCTCTCTTGTCGTATGCCTTTGTTCTTCCCCATCCTTCGACAATTTTTGCTCACCTTTTTTCTTTGGTTTGATTTTCTGCCAAAATACCTCAAAGTTCCTATATCTAAAAGCTAAACCTGAAAACTCCACCCTAGAATTCATTGCAACCAACATAGTTTTTAACCCTTAAACCCCTTTTTGTTTAGTTCAATGTTTTCCTTTGCTTCTTATCTCCCAACTCTACTTTTTTACAATTTGATTTCCCCAAATGATACAGAGTTTAGAGACAACTTTAGAGGTTGGTGGTTCTCTAATTTAGGCCTTCTATATCAATTTAGTAGTCTCAACCCCTAACTGTTAAAGTGAATAGGTCCTTTAAAAGTGATGCTCAGGGAAAAGAGGTTGATTATAAGGAGAAACCCAACTTTGTGGAGTCATAAAACATCAAAAAGACAATTACCGCTTGCCAAATCAACAAGAGCATGAGAGAAATCTTAAATAAATGGAGTGTTGCAAACCCTTTTAGGGTTGGTCGAGCTAAGGTCCAAGAAGAGATAAGCCGTGAATTTGCTACAATCATGGCTACGACCTACGGGAACATTGCATGCTAATAAGGCAACAACATTGGCAACTAGGAAATTGATGCAAGAATTAGACGCTTGAATGTCTGCTGTGCAATGGAGTTAGAAATAAAGAAAAATATTTTTATGGATCTTGCTTTTACCTTTTGAAATTTGGATTTGGACGCTCATCGAAAAGAATATTTATTATTTGTCTTCATCTTCATTTTAATAAAGATTCGAATTTGACTAAGTTAAATTGTTGGACGGTCTTAAATGCTTTAATGTTCTCTCAATGGGATGTATTTGGTTTTTTGTTCTTGTGAAAATGTTTAGAATAAGAAAATAAATTTGATTGGCTACTAAAGGAGGGGTTGGGGAAAGAAAAAGGAAGGAGAGGAGAAATATGAATAAAAAGGAAGGGTAAAGAAGAAATTTTTAAGAAAATAATAAGTTTTTAAAATTTTTTCAAAAAAATTATGGTACGTGGAAGTTATGTAGGATTAATGAAATTAAATAAGTTGATGACCTTGCCTATTTATGCAAACATGCTCTTACATTAACCCTTTAATAATGATGTTGTACAAGTGTTCCTCACTTCATTAGTAGGATAGGACACATAATATGTTCGATACTTCATCACTTCATCACGAAAGTGGACATTTCATCACAAAAGTAGAGACTGTCCTTGTGATTGTTGCAGTTGGAGGAGGAGAAGTTCGTCCACACTTTATGTGGTGTATCAAACAGAACATATTTAATTATGAATAATTAATATAAAATTATTTGAATAAATTTGGAAGTAAATAAATTTATTTATTTATTTATTTATATATGATATTACATTCTTTGCATTTATTTATCTTCATTTAAGACATTGTTATAAGACATATCCACCTACTTATATCTAACTTTTGGAGCCTTTTTAGTTGACTCCATAAGTTTAACATTTTAAAAAGCAGGCTAGTCAAATATGCAAACACATACCAATGTTGAATATTGATACGTGAGTCCATGTAACTTAAGCCACGTGTCAACTTTTGATCGGTTGATGTCCACTTCGTCATTGAGAATTAACGTTCATAGGGGCAAGTATAATATGTTAAACAAAATCATAATACAGGCACCACATCAGACATTTTTAAAGTAGTGCTGTAACACTAAACAATTTACTATAGTACAAGGACCAGATATGACATTAACCCTTTTTAATATTATCACCTTTTTTTTACCATTTGTCCTTGAAACATGTTTATAACATTTGCCTATTTCTCTCATTCTCATATGGCCTTAAAAGGTAATGAACTTTTGGTAACTATGATCTATCAAATATTGCTTCCCAACATATTTGAATACCGTTTTGTGGGATAAAACTTAGATTTCAATTGTCAAAAATGGATTTTTTGGTACATTTGAAAACCTAAAGGTAGCCTTTTCCCATCCCATAAACTATATCCTCCTCTTCTCAAGATTCTTAAGCCCTCTTGGTTGAAGTGTAATGTTTTGGCTGTTAGGTTTACCCCTTGAGGACAATAAAAAAAATTTGTGACACTCATGGAGGATATTTCAAGAAAAATGGCTAATCTTAATATAGTCTCTCGTATATATTTTTTAGCTTATAAATTAATTGTGGAAGCCCAACTAAGCCTAGAACAAGTACAATCCAAGTACAAAACTCTAGATTGGAATGTGTTGCATTTAGAGTTAACTTTTAGAATAACTTTCTATTATTTTTGTATATTTCTATTTGTATTATCTGTGCATATGATATTGGAGATATCATTTGGTTGCATGCAATTATCTCTCTATTCCAATGATAAATATTCTAGGTGTAAAATTTTATCTGAATAAGCTGCTACATCTTGACTGCTATATCATGCAAGTCATATGCAGTATAAACCTTGATGAGTCATGTCAAATGACAAATATCATGCACAATTGTTGAAATATAGTTGAGTTGTAAATAGATTAAGAGAAATAGTTTGAAAGATATAAATCAATTTAGATTGGGAGAATTGATTTGAAATCCCTTAAATTAATGGATTTGGTTAATCAACTTTCTAGATTCAAGAATGAGTTAGCTTCCTATTTTTTTCTTTAGTAATCTACTATATAATACTGTGTATTGTTAGTTTGTAATCAATAAATCATAATTATTTTTTCATCTCAGAATTCATAATATGGTATCAGAGCCCTAGGGCTTTTTTTGGGATTTCTTCCTCTTCGAGCAGCCTTAATTGTTGCGTGTTTGTATTTTTTTTCTAGGTACTTTCTCCTGCGTGTTCTAACCTTCATCGCTGTTCATTCTCCAATCCTTGTTTGAGCTATCTTAATTACTGCGAATTTCTTTATTTCACCATGTTAACCTCTGAAACCAGCATTTCTAGCAATTCCAACTTATATAAAGAATTCAATTTTGTTCAAAAAATTGGGGATTTGTCGAATACTCGAGGCTCCTAGAGGCTTAATTGGAAGAACTAACTCAAATGGTTTCAATTTGTCCACAAATACCTCAAAGGCAAAGGAAGGCTTAGCCACCTTCTTGGAATAGGAAGGACAAAGAATGTGACCCGATGTATGAAGCATAGGATAAGGAGGATTCCATGATAATGTCCTGGCTATGGGATTCCATGGATCACATGATTAGTAACATGTGCATGTTTTTGACTGTAGCAAAGGAGATGTGGGACTTTATTCGTCGCACATTTTTGAAGGCTCATGATGCTGCTCAAGTGTATGAGATCAAGGTCAAAACTGCAGCCATTAGGCAAAGAGGCAAATATGTCATGGAATACGCGAACTTATTGCAAAATCTATGGAAAAGAACTTGACCATTGCCAAGTTTTCAAGATGAAATGTTCTGATGATGTTGCCATCTCGAAGAACTTCATTGAAAAGGACTATGTTTACGATTTTTTGGCTGGATTGAATCCTGAATCAGGTTAGGATTCAAATCCTTGGCAAAGAGGACACATCATCTTTAAAAGAGACAATTTCATTGATTCGAGCAGAAGAAAGTCTAAGGAGTGTTATGCTTGAACCATAAGCTATGGACGGGTCAACCTTAATAGCAAAAATAGATCATCAGGAGAAAGGAAAGAGTGATTTGCATAAACATTTGGGTAGAGAGAACTAGTGGAAAGAGAATAAGGACAATCACTGATGCACCTATTGCAAGAAACCAAGCATACAAAAGAGAAGTGAGGCTGAATGGTAAGCCATCAAGTTGAGAGTGCGGAAACCGTGGGGGGCAGTAGAGGCCTCAAGCACACATGGCAAAGCAACGTAAATTGAGGAAAATTCAACAAGGGGTTCAACAGTGAAGAAATTGAGAAACTAGGAAGTTTGTTGGGGTCTCTTAAGAAGCCTTCTGGAGCTTGTTCTTTGGCTCTTTTAGGAAAACCTTCACTTCCTTTTTGCATGAATACCTCACACAAATTTTATGCTAACTCTTGGATAATGGACTTCGGTGCAATGGACCATATGACCCCCACATCTCAACTCTTCCACATGCCCCATGCTTGAGTAATAGAAAAGTTGTAGTGGCCAATGGCTCTTTAGCTACTGTTGTAGGGTTCAGAGATATACATATCACACCTATCCTTATCCTTAAAAATGTCCGTGTACCCAAAATTGTCGGCCAATCTTGTCTCCAATTCAAAAGCTTACCCTTATTGTATTTTTTAGGATCAGGGCTCGAGGAGGAGGATTGGACTTGCTAAGGAAAGAAACGGCCTTTACCACCTTGAATCATCTCAGAAAGTTGAAAGCAATTTGTCTTTGTCTTTTCTCAGTTCCTTGAATAAGGATTCCATTTGGATGTATCACCTACATCTAGGTCATCCATCTTTTCGGGTTTTAAAAGTCATGTTTCCTCATTTGTTCCAAGGATTAGATATTTCTGAGTTTCATTGTGATATTTATGAGTTGGCAAAACATACTTGGTATCCTTTCCCATTAGCAATAAAAGTAAGTTCTCATCTTTTTCATTTGATTCATAGTGACATATGGGGTCCTTCTACCATACCTAATGTTTCTAGGGCTCGTTGGTTTGTATCCTTAATAGATGATTGCACTTGGGTTACATGGCTCTTTGTCCTTAAACAAAAATCTGATGTTAGCATTGCCATACATAATTTTCACTCAATGGTTCAAGACCAATTTAGGGTTAAAATAAAAAGCTTTATGACAGACAATGCTAGAGAGTACTTCAACTAGAGTTTTTCACCCTACTTTCAATCGCAGGGCGTTATCCATGATTCATCATGTATTAATACACCTCAGCAAAATGGGGTAGCTGAAAGGAAAAATGGGTACTTACTCAACACTACATGAGCTTTACTTTTTCAAGGGGATGTTCCTAGGGGAGAGGCCGTTCTTACTGCCACATTGATGATAATAGACTTCCCTCACTTGTGTTAGACAACCTATAGAGATACTCAATAGTTTCTACCCTCGCTTTAGAAACTCAAATGGCCTCACACCTATAGCATTTGGGTGCACTGCCTTTGTTCATGTCCACAGCCAACATGGAGGAAAGCTAGATCCTCGCGCCATCAAATGTGTCTTTCTTGGTTACTCATCCACTCTAAAGGGATAAAAGTGTTACAATCCTTCATCTAGAAAATTTTACATCTCTGTAGATGCCACTTTCACAGAAAATACAACTTTTTGCACAAAGCCCCCTCTTCAAGGGGAGATCTCAATATGGAAGATAGTACTTGTAAGTCCTTTGAACCACTTAAAACCCTTGACCTCCCTTGTGTTTCAACCCATGTTGGTGAACCCAAGTCCTTTGAACCTATCACATCTAAGTCACCTAAGTTTTCCATTGAACCCGTGTCATTTCCCATCCCAGCTAATGTCACTCATAAGTTCTCTTAGGTGTATACAAGGAGAAAGGCCGTTCTAGAACTTACATAGGTCCAAGAATCCAACTCAGACTCTGGGAATGAGATCATGGTAAGATTTGACCCACCTTTACACATAATCTGTTGAAACATCTAATGACCAAACAGACGACCTAGATCTTCCCATTGCTATTAGAAAAGGTACTAGAGAATGCACTAAATGAACACTCTATCCACTATCTCACTATGTTTCTCTTAAGTGTTTGTCACCCACCCACAAAAAGTTCATTGTGAGTTTAAACACTATTGTTATCCCTAACATTGTATTTGAGGCACTGTCAAAAAAGGAATGGAGGGATGCTATGAGAGAGGAGGTTTGTGCAATAGAAAAGAATAAAACATGGGAGATTGCTAATAAACCGAAAGGGGAAAACATTGTTGCTTGTAAGTGGATTTTCACATTGAAATACAAGGCTGATGGGTCCCTTGAGAGATATAAAGCAAGACTGGTAGCCAAAGGGTAGACTCAGACTTATGGGGTTGATTATTAGGAGACTTTTGCTCTAGTTGCAAAAATGAATATTGTGAGAATTCTACTATCATTGGCTGTCCACTGCGATTGAAAACTTCTACAATATGATGTCAAGAATGCATTTCTCCATGGTGACTTAGATGAAGGAATCTACACGAACATCCCATAAGGATTTGAGGGGGACATAGGTAATAAGGTGTGCAAACTGAGAAAGGCCCTTTATGGGTTAAAACAATCTCCTAGAACATTTTTTGGGAGATTTGCAAAAGTATTGGAGTCTAGGTATAAACAAATCCAAGGTGACCACACTTTCATCATTAAGCATTTGGCTGCAGGGTGAGTAACGGCTCTTTTTGTCTATGTGGATGACATCATAGTGATTGGAAATGATGAGAGAGAGAAACATGAATTGAAGCAAAGACTAGTAAAAGAGTTTGAGATAAAGGAACTGCGAAAATTAAAGTACTTTCTTGGTATTGAGGTGGCATATTCCACACAAGGGATCTTCATATCTCAACAAAAGTACATGATTGATTTATTAGTAGAAACAGGGAAGATCGGGTGTAAGCCAGTCTCTACCCCAATGGATCCAAATTGCAAGTTGGGAGAAGCTAAGGAAGAACCAGTTGTTGATAAAAGTATGTACTAGAGGTTGGTTGGTGGACTCATATACCTTGCTCACACTTGGCTAGATATAAAATACTCAGTGAGTGTGATCGGTCAATTGATGCATGATCCAAGAGAACCTTATCTTCAAGCCGCTTATAGAGTGCTCCATTACTTGAAAGGGAATCTAGGAAAAGGAATCTTGTTCAAGAAGAATGATACTCTTGCTCTAGAAGCTTACATCGACGCTAACTATGCAGGTTCCCTAGTGGATAGAAGATCAAGTACAGGGTACTGTACTTTTCTTGGAGGTAATTTAGTAACATGGAGGAGCAAGAAGCAAAATGCGGCGGCAAGGTCATCTACAAAATCAGCATTCAGGGCTATTGCTCAAAGATTATGTGAACTGCTCTAGCTGAAAATCATTCTAGATGATTTGGAAGTCAAATTGGAAGGTCCTATGAAGCTCTATAGTGACAAGAAGTCAGCTATCAATATTGCTCATAATCCTATACAACATGATAGGACAAAGCATATTGAAATTGATAGACATTTCATTAAAGAAAATTTGGAGGAAGGGTTAGTGAGTATATCCTATGTTCCATCAGAATGTCAATTAGCTGATGTTCGTACAAAGGGGCTGAACAGTTTAGGTTTCCATGATCTTGTATTCAAGTTGGGAATGGAAGACATCTATTCCTCAGCTTGAGGGGGAGTGGCGAATTATAGATGAGCTGTAATAGATTAAGAGAATTAGTTTGAAAGCTGTAAATAGATTTAGATTAGGAGAATTGATTTGAAATCCCTTAAATTGAGGGATTTGTGTATTCAACTTTCCAGATTTAGGGATGAGTTAACTTCCTAATATTTTCTCTAGTAAGCTTCTATATAATACCATGTATTGTAAGTTGATAATCAATAGACCAGAATTATTTTTTCATCTTAGAATTTGTAATAACATTTAATACTTAAAAATGGCAATTCCTCATTTCTGCGACCTCACATAATAGTTATTTATTTTTGTCAAAGTACTTAAGACTTTCAATTTCCCCTTTGACATTTTCTGTCCTATTGTCTTTGTTTTTTACGCAGTTATTGTTTTAACAATGCTCTGTGGTCAATGAAAGCTCTTGTTACTAATGCTTCATTGTTTATGCAACAAAGCTTTTGTGGTCGATGAAGGATATGTTGTTACTTGCAGCTGTGTTTCTGAAGTAGTTGGGCATTTATCCATACATTTAGTAGTTTCTATATATGATTTCACTGTTTTGTGTACAGGAAGACAGTGAGAAGACAGGAAAGGTGACATCTGTTGGCATGTATTTCTTGCATTTTCAAGTATACAGAATGGATTCCACTGTAAATGCGGTGTGTGACTCGTCATTTCTTACTTTTTTCTTGTCTTTGCTGGATGTTTGGCTTCTTGTTGTGGTAATAATTGGTGATATATTCATGTGTTATGCAGTTAGCAATAGCTAAAGACCCAGAATCTGCTTTCTTTAAAAGGTTGGAAGGTCTTCAACCTTGTGAGGTTTCAGAACTAAAAGCTGGCACACATATATTTGCTGTTTATGGTTGGAGCATTTTTGTTTTGTCTTTTAATTTTGTTTGAAGCATGTTTTGGAGTATTTGTGTTATTAGTTGACTGGTTTGGCTGAATTTTCTTAGGAGATAATTTTTTCAAGACTGCTACGTACACAATTGAGGCACTCTGTGCAAAGTCTTATGAAGATACTACTGAGAAGCTTAAGGATATTGAATCTCAGATTTTAAGAAAGAGAAATGAGTTGCGCCAATTTGAAACAGAATACAGAAAAGTATTAATCCAGCTATGTT
This sequence comes from Adansonia rubrostipa, assembly GCA_038381775.1. Lineage (NCBI taxonomy): Eukaryota > Viridiplantae > Streptophyta > Magnoliopsida > Malvales > Malvaceae > Adansonia > Adansonia rubrostipa. The sequence goes on from JBBYHM010000015.1 coordinate 5,481,446, forward strand.
CTTTTTCCTTTTGTGTTGAAAACAGCTAAGTTCTATTTCAAGCTTATTATAAGTATGAGGTGTGCACATTTGATCTTATGGTGAGATATTTTCTAGGCATTGGCTCGCTTTCAAGAAGTGACCAACCGATACAGCCAAGAAAAGCAGTCCGTATGTTTTGAAACCTTGTTTCTCTATAATTTTTTTATATATATCTTCAGTCGTACTGTTTCCTAGATTTATGCAATCCTTTCAATTTAGCAAACTGCTTCCATGCATGCAAATTTAATGTACCAGCCTACACTTACCTATGCCTTAAAATATTTTGATAAATGGCTATAGAAAGTGCTCTGAGCTTCTTGATTTTTCTAAGAGTAATTTGCTTATTTGGATTCACTTCATTCTTTAAGCCTATAATGATCAAAACTGTAACCAGAGTCTAAGAAAATGTTGCTGATTTGAATCTAATCTTTGGCACTGATAACGCAGGTAGACGAGCTACTGAAACAGCGTGATAGCATCCATGCTTCATTCACTATAACAAAAGTGCCCAACAGTATCGGCATTAATTTAAGCAATGGAAGTAGTAGCAAATTTCCCAGCGAGGCAGAGAGTCCATTGGAAGATGGAAACCCAGACGGGAAGGATAAATCAGGCAGAAAGAAATGGTTCAATTTGAATCTGAAGGGATCAGATAAAAAGCTTGGTTGAAATGGGTATTGGGTTAGGTTATCGTTTTACATGAGTGGTTTGAAATGTCCACCATGTGTTTGAAATATTTGCCTTGCCAGCACTCCGCTGCCTGCTAAAGCTTGCCATGTATTATTTATTCATTTCTTTTCCTGTCTATGGCTCTCAGATCCACCATGGTTTTTCAATATGTCGTATTACAGTAATGGTCCTGTATGATGGATAATATGGATTATGTAAGTCTTTTTGTTTGCTTATATGATGAAGTGAGCTCTCCATCTAATACTCCATTTAGCACCCTCAACGTTTGTAGTTATCATGGTGGAATAAGAAACTATTATGTCTTAATTTTTTGAAAGGAAAAAAAAAAAAAAAACCATGTTTTCCTGCAACTTTGCTGGTTTAACAATCCTGTTTTCTGCCCGGTCCCATTTGCTTGGAGATTTATCAGGTTTCCTGTCATGGTCCTTGCCATCCGGTGAAGTATTGTCTCTTTTGGATTATTGGGCTGTATAGGCCGCTTCGAAGTATTAGGCTTTTCGAT